>JBAMYA010007841.1:0-17870 GCA_037176975.1 Arrhamphus sclerolepis | reverse complement strand
AAAGTCTTGTGCTCACATGTAACTCAGAGGGATCTGAGGAGAGGAGACTTGCACCTGGTATCCCTTTTCTTTTCTTTTTTTTTTTTTTTTTTTTTACAATTTCTTTGAGCATTGCATGGTCTGACATTGGGATGAACTTGCTGGGGCATCCACTTCTGGGAGGACTGACACCTGTCTTGAATAAGTAGAATAATGGACTCCACATTGTTTAGATGTGACCTTATAATCCCTCTGTGACTGATGGCCGGCAACAATTCTTTCTCTAAGATCATTGATGATGTCTTTCTTTCTTGCCATTGTGTTAAACAAAACTGAATGTTCCAAGCCAGCTTTTATAAAAGCTAATTGTACTTGCTATTGATCATTTAGTCATGTCTATTTGATTAGCAGCAGGTAGCTGCTGAGCTCCTAAAGCTCCATAGAATCAGTACGTGTACAAAAACATGTTTTAAGTCAGTTGTCACTAATTTAAAGAACTACTAAGAAGCAAATTGTTTTATATATTCTGATATATATAAAACCTTAGGATTCAAGTCAGTTCAGTGATAACTTTATTATTACCCAGAGGTCATTAATAAAGTATTTTTAGAATATTTTAATGGGAAATTATTAGAACCGAAAGAGTTTACTTTCTTTTCATGACTGTAAGTGGGTGTTTTTTCTTCTTCAGTGTTTCAGTACGTTTGGAAGTTTGTGTATTAATGAGCTGTAATCACTTTCTGGCAGCTAAAGGGAAAATTAATTGCTGAGAGTCTCGAGCATTTCACCTGACACCTGAATTAAACTCTATGATAGCTCCAGTGTACGACTGAAATGGTACCACACTTATACACATATGTGATGACCATCTCTTCTCATAATCTTGGCTGATCTAAACTGATTGTGGTGCCACTGTGTAAAGTGAAAGCATGAGAAAACGCAACATTAGGAGTTTTCGAATATGCCATAAAACATGCAGCCAGACAGCTTTGTCAGATAAAACAGCATAAATAAATCAAACACGGTGTTGTAAGTAAGTATGGACGTTTGGTTACACAAGATAGCAGTGCAGACACTGATGTACAATGGAGATAGGTCGTGTGCTACATACATCAATCTGTATTCTCTTTCAACCAATACACTGTAAAAAAAATAAAAAAAATTACATAGTTACACAATATGATGCTTCAAGATTTATTTTAGGAAGAGCATGATGATTCAACATCTGAGTGGCTGTGATAAAGCAGCGGCGCTGCGGTGGGGGATGGGTTGGGACCAGTTGTGTAGCAGATCTGCTTTAAACTGGGCACAGGGCGGCCCTGAAGTCATCACAAACAGCCTCGAGCTTTTTGTTTAACAGAAAATTCTATCTCCACATCACAGGGGAAGAGGAGGAAGACATCACCCGCTTTAATAAGAAGATATTAAAAGAGTGCTAAAAGGTTCTACAAAGCATTATATTCCCTTTGTGTTTCTGTGCATTTAAGAAATCCAAACTTAATCACATAATCATAGGTGAGTTTAATAACATTGAATATGGCCATTTCAGAGACTTTCACCACTAAACAGTGCCATTTTGGTGCAGGAAAACTCAGGAAATCATATGTACCCCTGGAATTTCACACCGCTGGGAGAAATCCACAGGGTCTATAGATTTCTTAGTTTGTCACATGCCATTGCTGAATACCAAGAGAGTAAATCATTTTGCAGATAATGCATGTAGGGAACCCCAACATTCTGAACTCGCACTGTCACTACCTGCCTAGTCTCAAGGTGACGAGAGAGGAAGATGCAGGCTGGGAGGCAAGATAACAGATCTCAGATTTCAGAGCCATACTTTAACCAAAAATGGCTCCATTTAAAGAGAAAAACAAGTTTAAAACAATGTCAAAGTTGTTCACCAAGTCTGGTAATAATTAAACGAATTAATAATTAATGTAAAGTATTACATCTAAGATTTAACAGAAGCAGTCATTACACGACCTAAAAATGTATTAGTTCTCCATCAAGTGAGCCGTGAAGTCATAGAGAGCTTTATTAAAGACATCGTCGTGTTTTCACAGAGACAGAGCTCAGTCAGCAGTCAAACTAAATTAGAAGACAAGTTTGAAATTCAAGGGATGAATAGTTTTCCTTTAATGATGCATCAGATGCTGTGTAGATGCCCACTCCATCCAGACAGCTGCCATTTCTAAATGCACTTTGATAAAAGGAAAGAAAATATATCTCATTGTAGAGAGTTTTGAAAAAGAAAAGTTCATGCAGCCTCTTTTCCTTTTGTTGTTTCCAAGCAATCAGTCCTGTTTGATTTGTTTCACTGTGTGCGTGTGTGTCTTCATGTGTGTTAGTCAGGGGAAAGGACCCCTGCTGTGTGATCTGAGACAAAAAAAAAAAAAAAAAGAATGTTACAGAAAACATACAACACACTCTCTTTTGTTATCTAATGGGAATCAAATGTTCTCGTCCCTTTTCAATGACAAAAATAAAGGGAAAGGTAATTTATTTTTTGTATTATCATGAAGAAATATTGTGTTGTTGAGGGAAACTTCAAAAATATGATTTGTATTTAGAGTTGTGCGGAGGTGTTAGTGTTTGTATTTGAGAGAGCATAAATGACCACAAAACAACAAACAACAAAACAAAAACAACTTTAAAAAACAAACAAACAAAAAGATCTTGATACTTAAAATCAAATTTCCAGGGATGTATATTGATGTGACTCCACAAAAAGGAAGCGCTCCATCTGTATTTGTATTTTTAACTTCCTGTCTACACACAACAGGTTTCCTGGCTTTATTTCTATTCACTTTTCTTTGTCTAATTTCTATTTTAATTAGTCTTTGCCTTTTAAAATTACTTTTACTTATTTTTTGAAAAAAGAAGTTACATAAATTGGGCACTGGCATAACCAACCCAGCAGTGAAGCTCTCACTACTTTGTTCATGATCCTTGCTCATTCAGCTCATGCACACGTTATTTACTTATTTACATCATGACAAATTCAACTTTTGTTTTCTGTATAAGGAGGATTTTTTTTTTTTTTTTAGAAATGATATGCACACTGCAATGTTTAGAAATTTGTTTGAAAAGTAAAAAGCATTAAGGGGAAAACTAGTACACAGCACTTTCAAATTTGAAAGACAATACCCAGCGGTTCAGAACTAATGACTTTTGAAATGTTTTAATGGAAATGTCCAAACATCAGACCGCCTCCTCTTTCTCCCTCCTGGCTCCTTCACGATGATCAATCTGCCTGAGTGTACATGATGCTCGACAGCAGCGGGAGATGCTGCGCCCTTGTGGATTGACATTAGAGCATTATTTATGTGTGCGTGCAAATTATTACGATCACACTGGGACCTTTTCTGTTACTAGTGACTCTGTGAGGACCATTAGTTCTCTTAAGGACTAAATGATGCTCATGCAGGCATTTCTGGGGTCACAGATAGGTATTTAGTGTTAAACAATCGTGCTCATGATACAAATACGGCCCCTTGATCATTTTTCTCCCACGTTTCAGAAAATATTTCACAAGTTGCACATCATGAATGTAAGAATTCCAGACTTCTGACTGATATCAGTCACTATTCAATAGGTTGTCTCACTGTTTGTTTATTGTACTGTACTGTATATCAACACAGAGTGATTTAATGCATGCTCATAGATTCATTTTTCCAGACTAATCAAGCATAAAATAATCAGGTGTGATGAATTGAATGTGCAGAATTCAATAACCTGCATAATTGTACTGAAAATTGAATAAATATAAAATTGGATAAATATATTGCTATTCACTAGACTATATGCTATCTCCTTACTAATTATAATTTGCTTTGTTTTGTTTTCTCCAAAAAAATAAAAAATAAAAATACAAAATGATTTTAGTTCTGCATCAAAGTGTCAGTGAAATATTTATTGACAGGCATGAATTCTGAATACACCTGCAGTGTTTAATCAGAAATAGATGCGTCAAACTGGTGACTTGAAGCTTAAATCAGCCACTATATTCCATTTCACACAGTGTGACAGGGTCCTGTGGGTAAGTACAGAGACATTTAAGTAGATGCACTGTAGCTGATATGCCACTGACACCCCTCTGAGTCAGCTTTGGTAGCATTCTAGCATTCGCAGAGGTAAATCCAAGTCTGTGTTTAAGGGTGAGCCAGCATGCTCTCACAAACAGTGTTCCTGTCACTCTTATGATGCCACAAAGTCAACATACTGATGTGGAGATGTGCCACCTCGGTTTAGTTTGTGTGAATTTCCAGCTTAATGAGGCTGATACGCTGCGACCACTGTGTGAGAAAAGATATCACAATACAGATGTGATACGAACCTCATAACTGATTGTTTAACAACTGCGGTTAAAATAATTCATCTGGCTTATAGTGACATCATCACTGTCTCATGTGAAAACTGAGTGTTTTGCTACTAGGTAATGTAGACAAAGGACACCATTGGATGCTTGTTTGGGCTGAACTCATTATAAAAAGGCTTCAATAAAAGAATTCAAGCCTATACAAAGTTTTCTACAGACATCCCACTTTTCTACTTTGAGCTAAAAAGGTTAATGTTACAATTAAGATAAATTATCAGGTTTAGATGTTGCAAAATGCCTGATTAGGGCTAACATCTGTTATGTGATGTAGGTTTAATCCCATTATATGGACGCTTTCTGACACAAAACAATAAACTAAAGACATGTTGCCATTTTACAATTTACAGTCATAGATTGTGACCCAACTATATTCTGATATTTCATGTTTTCTGGGGGAACTGAACCAAGGAGGGTGTGAAGGCAGAAAATGAAAAGGCCACATTGTCTGGGTCGATATTCAGAAATAGCTGGAAGAAATAAGTGAAAAGTATTTAAAATAATATTCAGCAGAAGGCATAAATAGAGGAAAGTAATGACAAACAGAAGAATCTAAAATGGACTTGGATCTGTAAATGATGGGATCTTTAACTGTTAATGGTTTCTCCAGCTTATTCTTATCATAACAGGTCTTCACATTTGAATTGTTTTCTTATCACGATTGTTTTCACCTCAATTAAAGACTGATATTTGTGGCGGCCTTAAACAATGCAGATTAATTCTTCTTCCACAGACTTGTGAGAGTTCATCTGAAGTTGTTAAGGTCAGACACAAGGACAGGAAAGACAAGAAAAACAAACACTGGAATCATCTTCATTGTCTGGGGGAACGGCCCAGGTCTGAGAGGCAATTAATGAGAGCTCCATTCAAGGCAAATGCATTTTTAAAAATCAAAATAGACAATGCAATCACACCTAATGGCTTGATGAATGTCTCACTGCAGCACAAATCAGACAGGAAGCCAGAAACAAACAACTCTCCCTTCAGAGCAGCATCTACATATTGACATTTCACAAGTGTGTGTGAAGACCCAGTTCAACTGTGGCATGTCTGAAATATAACAAATACATTAAAGCTGTACAGCCAACAGTGTGAACACTGACTCAATATTGTGATGAGCTGGATGAGTTCTCATGGGGGTGAAATTGCAAGAAAGTAGTGGTTTTGGAGGCTACTTGTTGTCCATCATTAATTTTACAGCCCCAGCTGTCTAAAACTGTTCCCCTTCAGCCTTAACTGTCTCTTTGAGTCGTGCTCTGCCCTTAATTGGTTTTCACTTTAACCACACTGATGCTCTCTGAGCATCTGTGAGCAGTGGTGTACAGAATCCTTGTGGTTTCTGTACATCTGAGCTCCAAGCTGGACCATCTGATTGAGAAGTGGAATGGAAGAGCTGCTCAAGTTTTGTTTTTTTTCTTTTTGGTTTTAATGACCTACTGGCTCAGTGGTTCCTCACAGCAAGAAGCTCCAAAGGGCATCAAGTACATGCAGGGATTTTGGTCCTCTTCCTTCAGTGTCTCTGAATATGACTAAGCTGCAGGAGAATGTAGACAGATGGATGTACAGCATGTCCACGTGCTGCTAACCTTTGGTTTAATCATTTTTTGTTTAAAAGAAAGAGACAGAGCATGATCAGGAAGACGCATATCCTGTTCTACTACATTAAGTCACATAATGGCTGATTCTGAGTAATGTTAAAAAAAAAAGAAAAGAAAGAAAGAAAAAGATGTTTGTCAGATTGTTAGATAATAGATGGACTGATGGGATGATTTTACATAATTAACACATTCACTGTTCTGGAGTTTCAGTCATTTTTAGGGTATAAAACATAATATAGTGTTTAGTTGTGTTTTGAAGGATGCTAAGTAGCTCAGAGCATATGTTGATATGGTGTTTTTAAATTAGAAGAGGCACTAAAACCTGAGATTTAACAGGAACCTTATTTGCATTTCACTTTGTAGCCACGTTATGCTCTGCTGCATCCTTCATTCAGTTACAAGAATCACAACCAGTTATCCCTGTACATGGTAAAATTTGGTGAAAACTGCCAATAATTTCTAAATGACCATGATTAAATATACAGATAAATGCATAATGAATCTTTATTGGCTGACAGACCTGCAGCTGCTTTAAGAGGCCAGCGGCTGCTGACTGCTGGGAGAAAGTTTGCTGAGTCCTAGTAATAGTGCGTTATGAATTTTGCTTCATCTGGTCTTTTGATGACTGCATATAATTATTAGTCCAAATAGGATAATTAAAGTCTGAAATCTCTGCATGGATCCTTTGCTCTTTTTCCATGCCACAGTTGTACAAAATAGAAATAATATGAAACAAAACAAAAGAATGTCTCCTCTTTAATTTGGGGCCTTTTGAACATGAGATCACGACCTCAAATCAAAACTAGTTTTAAGGACGCCTAAATTTTTGAAATTTAAATTTATAAATTTATTACTAAACGCTGGCTTGTTAGCCATACAGACGACTCCTATTTACAGTATTTACTGTCCAAAGCACATCACATAAATAAACTTCACATAGAAAATATCCTTGTAGCTGCCCTCCCTGACCTCTGTGGTTTATATTGCATACTACTATAACTACTACTACTACTACTACTTTTTCATTTATAAATCTGTAAAATGGTCTAAGGATGCGAATGACTACAGAATTTCAGCATTTAGTTGAGGGGCAGCAAAACCTTATACGATACCTTTATAAATAAAAATGGCAATACAAGACGCAAATAGGTCTTTCAGGTGAAAAGTATTTTTCACAGAAGACATTTTGACTCATCATGACAGGAAAAGCACGTGAACAAAACCTCCTATTACATTTTGTCAGTGTGACAGTGATGCAAGAAAATGAAGGAGAAGCACCTGAATAGAGCTCGGCTATTCTCTTCCTTTTTTCTTCTTTTCTTACTGTGATATGTCAAAACACCTCCTGTGACAAAAACCATTTTGGCCAGTCGGTTCACCACTCTTCCCATTTTATTTGTCAAACCCGACAGTTTTAACTTCTTACCTTTGACTTTCTCTCCCCATCCTTTTCCATTCTCTTTCAGCACGCTGCAGTCACACTCAGCAGCTCATTATGCATTTTACCGTCCTTCGCTGTATCTGAACCTGTGCAGCCCACTTTCTCAAAGTGGAATTAATTTGTCGGCCTTCAAATGCTAATGGAAAAACATAATGAATGCCACTCAAACTTATCTTCACTCACTGATATCAGTCTATAATTAAAACAACTCTGTCCTTAATAAGGTGTCAAAGGTGATCAACGTAGGCCGCTGATAACTCTTTAGAGACCCACATACACAATCACTCCCTCGATGGAAAGCAGCAGCACGTTTATAATGAGTAAGAACATCAGGCCAAAACTAATTTCCGAGTATAAAGACAAATGCAGTGATGGCCTCCAATAAGTAAGTTATTGTCTTTAGCTATTAACTATTTTAATTAACCTTCTTTGGAGTTAGTTTCCAATAGTGACGGTTTTGTTTTTTTGTTTTTAATGCTTTGTTACAGCTATTCCATTCAGGATTTGGAAGAGAGAAAAAAACGGAGTAAACAGAGACTTTTAAGTCCACGTGGCCACAAACAGGGTTTAAACTTAATGCTCATATTACCCTCTAACTACCTGCAAACAAGTTCATATGACATTGGAATATTAAATTGTTTCTGATTCTTATAAAATATCAGAAAATATCAGCTAATATACAGCTGCAACAGCTCAGAGGAAGGCAAATCCTTTATACATTCAACACACCATAATAACATCATGAAACTGAGGAGAATGAGAGATTTCAGATGAGTAATGTGAATGAGTACTGGTGAGTTTCAGGGATCACAGATGCAGAAATGCATTTCTACATTCTGGTCTGTTTAGTTTAACCCTGAACCCTCACATGCAAGAGTCATTGTTCATGGATTGCACATACTCATAACCCCAACCTTTAAACCCAAAGAGAAGAGATGTGATGGTGAGAGTGTGGACAGATGAATCAGAAATCCGAGCCCATACGTAATGCCATGTTTTCATTTCTCTGTCATCACCATGGAGACAAACTGTGCTATAAGTGAAAATGGTAATAATAATGATAAAAAAG
The DNA here is from genome assembly GCA_037176975.1 of Arrhamphus sclerolepis. Classification (NCBI taxonomy): domain Eukaryota; kingdom Metazoa; phylum Chordata; class Actinopteri; order Beloniformes; family Hemiramphidae; genus Arrhamphus; species Arrhamphus sclerolepis. The sequence continues at coordinate 9,408 of JBAMYA010007841.1, read as the reverse complement.
CAAACTTACACGTGATTTAAAAGCAGAATTTTTTTTTTGAGTCATTTGAAGGGCTGGATCTAAAATTAGAGCATAAGAGCTTCAAGAGATGAGAAACACTGTTCCATCAGTGTCCTATTATCTGCTCACTGAAAACATTTTTCCTGTTCCTGTAATTGTGCACAGAAGCATCACAGAGGATGAGCGGTGGGGGAGTAGCTGGCCCAGCGGGGTCCTGCGGGGCAGACAAAGGCACCTGCAGGTGGCAGACACTTACGACTGGGGGTGCATAATAAGCTTTTGCTGCTACTTTAAACAGGTGTGTCCCTGTCATCCAGAGGACACGGAGAGATGCGGTGTCCCCGACAACGCAGCTTCAACTTCAACTCTGCTCCACTTATCTGGGCATCAGAAAACTAAAGAGGGGTAAACAACCGACACAAAATCAATTTACTTTTCTAGATATACCCGTCAGTCTCAGGTGTGGTCGCACGCACACACACATACACACACACTGCAGTGGCTTCCACTTCATTCATAGTTCTAGTGTATTTTCTGACTGGGAGGCTTTTTTTGCCGTTTCTGTTGTTTGCATCTCACCTTGACAAGAGGTAAATCACTCATGAGGCCAGTAAAAAAAAAAAATCTGTCCAATCACGTGCGCACAGCCATTCAAGGTCTCCACACCTATTAATGATGTCAATTTCAGAATAATATTGACTATTGAAAAAAACAGCATAGTTATTTATTGTTATTTTATGATGTAAAGTCAGTGACTGGATATATGTGACTGGATGAATCTACTGTTTACGCGTGGAAAGCTCCACACTCACAAGTTCACAAGAGTCCAAAATGAAATCTGTAGCAAAATGGTGCATGGTTAAAACTGTTGGTAGTGATCACAAACATGGACAGTTTCAGTGTTTGATGGTCCACATACAGTTCATGCCATAATTGCCTTATGAAAATAAACATTTATATGGAGGACAATGAAATTAGATGCCGACTGCTTGAGATGTAATACTTCAGTGTCCACCTGCTGCATGATACAGTTACAAACCAAATGGCTGGTTTAAAAAAAGAGAACATCTTAGATTTAATGCACGGGGATTCTTCAGGGAAATAAGGCAGAAGTGGGTTATAGTTGGTAAAGAACAGGCTCTCAGGATGTCAGGCATAACTGTGATTGGTTTATGAAGCATTTAAGCAGAAAAAGTCATCTCCAGACATCACAGCTTAGCAAGCAAAACCATCCAATGGACCGCTGATAACAGCAAGCTGATGAAACGAAATGCCAAGTGTATGTTCAGATATATTATCACCTACGTGGAAAATGAAAATATGATGATGTAATTTTGCAAGCAGTCATGGCCCCACAGTTTTTTTACGCATAAAAACACAATTTGTGAACGTTTTGCTGATTTCAAAGTGCTTTGAGGACATTTTTCTTTTTTATCTGTTCTTGGAGGAACTGTTGGCTCTGATTTTCATTGCTCCTATACCCGACATAGAAACATGAGGCTCCTTAGCTGCTAATGCCATTAGCTCAGTGTTAAACTCCATCTTTATATGATGTGCTGAGCTGGTGGTATTCAGCTGAGCTTACTCTCTCTGACAGACAGAAACAATGTGGGCTCTAAATAACACATGTTGCAGTCATGCGCAAAAGTTACAACCCCCTCTTTTAATCCAGTTTATGTGTGTGTGCGCATTATTATTGTTCCTATTATTATTACTCGTTATCATGTTAATCATCATCATTGTTATACTCATTTACTTATTTGTTATGACTGTGAAATGCTCAGTAGAGCCATAGAGGCTGGCTGATTTAGCTCTGTGGTGCTCCTTCAAGGAAAGTATTTCACATTACCCGTAAATGATTCACCCAGTGTTGATGTAGATGAAATCTCACAAAGATTATAGACCCCCCACATCCAGGGAGGGGAGGTGGGGGTTAAAATTAGAACATTATCATGACAGCCAAATGTCTAAAAACCCAGGTATGATTGCAAATGATTTTCAGCATATAGATAAGATAAATATGAATACATTTGCTGAGACCCTACCAAGAAAAAAGACCACAACTGTCTTTGAAATAAGGCATCAGATAAAGAAGGCATTCATCATTATTTACTGTAGTTTACAAGCCCCTTCCATATATTATAAGATATAATATTCTCTTTTTTTGGTGGTGTTCATTTTTATGTCTATGATGCAAAATTGATGTGACTTTGAAAAGAAAAAAAAAGGTCTGGTTTTGTCTAAGACATACCCAGAGAATTTTAGCTTTTAGCAAATTATGGCTGGCTTTTTTTTTTTTTTTAATCTTTTAAATGCAGTGGGATCCACCTTTAATCAGCTATAATTTTCTTTCTGAGCTGGCTGATAAGAAATATACAAGACACCTGTGATATTTATCAAGGTCAAGCCATTAGTTTAAAAGATGACTGTAAAGCGATGATTTATGACTGTTTTTAGGGGCAACAACAAATGTGGCGATTTTTAAACATTTTAGTAAAATAAAAATGCATCTTTTCTTTTCATACTGTTTTATTTTTATTTTTTTTTCATTTCAGGAAGACAACAACATTGTTACAATAAGCTGTTTGGGTACCAACTCATTTGTCTGCCTCTGTACAGTAATCGATGATCCCTTCAGTAAGTGAATTAAGTCCGTTTAATCTTCCACGATGCCTTTTGCATTTTAAATCTCTCTGCACTTAATGGGCAGGAATCTTCATTCATGTTTTATTTGGCTGATATCTTTTGATTGAATTAGTGAGAAAATTTCAGATTCACTTGTTCGTTTAGTTTTTGATTGCTAGGAGATATTTGTTGACACTTTTTTTCCCTTTTAGATTTTTACATTTCCCTGCCTGTTACCATGTGAGCGTATACTAATTGCATTGCTTTGTTTGATCGAAAAACTAAATGTCATAATCATGGCACAATCTTTCCAGAAACTCCAGCATCTCATCATCATAATGCACCAGCACCACAAACTCACGAGCAGCAAGCAGGGATACAGTTCACCGCATCCAGCAAACTTGGATTCCTATGGTTTCTGTCTCGATTTGTTCACAGACATGTCATTATTTGTTGCAGACACATTAAAAAGGTAAGACAACAGAAAGGGATGCTGCCTGAACTGTTGCTGCAGGCACAAGCAGAGAAATCGGTGGTTAACTAATTAGCTCTGTAGTTAAGGGGCTGGAAAAAAAAAAATCACTCGGGCTGTTTTTTTTTTAAGTATAATGGCTCATCCAGGAAATACTAATCAGTGTTCCAGCTGTTACCCCAGGAGACTGCAGTTGTGCTTGTTTTTGTGAATGCCTCCCACAAGAGAGTTTTATCTGTGTTCAGGTTTGTGTTTCTGAGGTTTTCTTTAATCATAAGGAGAGTAAATTTGCTCAGGATCATCCTGTTTATTAAATGAATGAATGAATGAATGACAGATTGCTGCATTAAACTCATATAAAAAATAGATTACAGCAAAGTCAGCGTGGGAGATGCGGAGAGCTTTCCTTGTTCGTACCATTTACTATAATCTGCACTTTTGTTATAAATAACATACCTTCTGGTCGCTCATCTCCCCTTACTTTCATCCTTTTGTCCTTGTCTCATTTGGAGCTTATGTCAGCTTCGTACCTTCACAGACTACAGTCTGCATCCTCACCTGTCACTACAACTGCTCCCATCTGTCCTTTCTCACTTTGTCTTGCCCTGCGTCCATCTCTCTGACCTTGTTACACACAGAGACCCCGTCTGTTTCCACAAATACACACCTACCCACACCCACATTCACACACACACGCACACACGCACACACACACACACACACACACACACACACACACAGAAGCTTAAAAGCAACTTCTTCTGAAAGACTGAGAGCTAAGTGGAAATGCTGCCGCTTCTCTCCTCTTCACTGCGTTTTTGTGTCAGCGCTGTTTGTGCTGTGGAAGGATTATTGGATTGTTTACAGGTTTAGTCCTTGTCTACTATCATTCGACTGTGTTTACAGTGCATGTTCCCTGACAACGGAAGATTATTGAGAGTTTATGTTGTGTCTTTCCCCCCCATTCTGTGCATTTGACTGCAATAGCCTCCTCAACCACAAAAAAACATTTTTTGTTTAATCTGCTTGTTAACGAGATTTGAGCAGTGCCACATTCAAACTGAGAAACATTCAAAGCCCAAATGTCATTGTTTCCTCCTCATATGGCTGCATCAAATTGAAATGTTTTTTTTTCTGTTTTTCTAAATTTTTTTATTGTGATTTAGTCTGACGTTGTACCCTTTTAATTTTAAGGTCACATATATCTAACTGTGTTATAGCTACAGAATTTGTTCTGTGCGATATCTCTGATATTAATCATTGTCATTCACCTTGTGGTGACACGAGGTATGAAATACTCTCCCTGATGACTGGACTGGGATCTTACACTTAAATCTCCTGTGAAAGTATAAATCCCAAATAAAAAGACAGAACAGCATCATTAACCAGTAAACACTTTTTTTCTTTTATTTTTTCTTTTCACCCCAGTTGTCTTTTCCCTCAGTAGGGGTCATCGTGGTAGCTCACTGTGTTCTGCATATTGGTTTGGCATTGATTGTGACATCCTATCCCCCTCCTGACACACATCCCCACTTATCTGGGCTTAAAACACCCCACACAGCACCCCATGTTTCTCTCCTCATGAAGCCAGCTAAGTTATGGATAAATTAACTAGAACTAAAAACTGTAGAATAAGAATTTTCTCTTGGTTTGAGAACCTACAACTTTGGTTGTAGGTTTCTTTGATTTATTTTGTGAGAGGCTGTTTCATTTCTCTGGTTGTAAATATATGATTTCCTTCCTCCTGTCTGCATCTCCCTACATTTAGTACCTCCTCCTGAGTAAGATGTGAGCAAATGTAAGATTAGTATTATGTTATTCATCATAATGTGAAAAAGAATGTACCCTGGAATTTTAAGGTTTTATACATCATGATGTAATAACAAAAACACACCTGTACTTCATCAGGTTATAATGTATGTGCTTTGGTTTTATACGTCTCTATTTTTTATTGTACATGGAACAAAAGGGCCTTACTGCTTAAAGGATGTCCATCCAGGACACACCTATGTCTCCTTCATCATAGCTCCTTCACTCTCCTCTCCAGAAGTTTTTTAGGAAACGAGTAATCCTTTAAGATGTGCTGAGCTTGATTTCTGGGTCAGAGGCAGGCTTGGGGAGAGAGGAGACGCGGTTGTACGAAGACTCAAAAAACAAGAGGAGCTTGTCATGCTTCTCCCTGACGAGCTTCACCTGCGCCTTCTAGCCCTGCACCTCCATCTGTGTTTAGAAAACTCCCTCCATGTGCCTCATGTTTTCTCGCAACGAGGGTGGAAGATGAAGGAGTCAAATCTGCCAAATAAGAAATCCCCCATGCAGCAGCCTAAAAGTATGTGCAGAGGCATTGTCTATACATGAAATGCCACTTGATTAAAGTCTTCAACATAGGTTTGTCTATTTCTTTCCTTAAATGTAACAGGACCAAATGCTTCTTTTGTCCTTATTATTCATTTAAAGGGATTGAAGGAAATGTCCTCTGGGTCATGGGAAGGAAGAAGGGCAGAGGCAGCATTTGTTGGGATAATAATAAGCTGTACATCTTTCAGCAGCGTTTGTTAGTTTGCTGCTGCTCTTTAGTACCATGATTTAGTTTATGGATTATCATTTCCTCACATTAAAAAGTAGAATAAAATGTTAGCAGTTGCAGTTTTTGACCAAACATGGTAGTTGCCAGCGCTGACTATCCTGCCTCTCAATACCATCTAACAGAAACACATTTTTGGGGTCAGACGAGTGCAGAGGAGCACCGCAGTCTGATCTGCGGCATCATTTCTCTTCATTCTCCTTCTCTTCCTCCCATTCAAGAGTCTGAGTCGCAGATAGCATTTGCAAGCCTGTCTCGAGTCCACACAGAACCCGGCCCTTAAGTCACCTGCACTAATCCTTACAATAAATAAACCATGTGCACAGCAGTGCAGCCAGCCCATGCTATTTTCAGCACCAATGTCCTTTCTCCTCGTCCTTCTTCCCCAGTCCAAAAATCTCAAAGCTCAGTCTCAGAGATATGGGGTGTGCTCACACAACATTACCAGTCCATCTTGAAATCAGCTGAAGTCATGGAGACCCTTTGTCCAAACTAAATTGGAAATAAAATTACTTTAAGATGAGCAGATTTGTTTGGAACTGTGGAAGGGATTTCACACCTAGCATCCTGCAAAATGGAAAACGGAGCTTTGTAACATGTTAACTCTGTGAAGCTAATGGACTCAGTGAATTTTAAGGTGGCTTAGAAAGTATATCCTGGAAGATTTTGGAGGGGTGGTGGTCAGCGATGTGAGGAGATTAAAAACTGATGATGCAATACAGCTGCACTTGAGCTCTCCCGCTGTGCTGTGTGGTCTCCATGCTGACAGAGTGTTTTCATAGACAGCATCACACTCTTTATGAGCATTTATGTACTTGGTGAGCTTGAATGTGGAAACTCTGCCCCTCAGTCCACGATGTTAGTCAACATTAAATCCCTCTTGTTCAGCACTGTGGATCAAATATTAATTTTGCCGTCACTGAGCAGTTGTACAAGGATAAATTAAAAAGTGATTTCCTGTTTAATAACTCCAGCTTTATTGTCTTCATCTTTTTCTTTTTTTTTAAACCCATAGATCACTGTTTAGGTTGTTAAAGGCTTGCAAAAGAGAACAAAAGGAGAGGCCGTAAGGGTGAGGAATGGAAAGGTAGAAACAAGAGGAGAGAGCATGACATGCAAGCATAATGAGCACTGTCATGCCATGGGAACTGATGTGCGGCATTTACTGTGCAGAAACTGTGAAGGGAGGAATGCAAAAAATAAAACTGTCTAACATGTGACAGGGAGAGGGAAGAAGACCAAGAAAATCAACACTGTCACTGAGAGGTGACATAACTTTGCCAGTTTAGCACAGCAGCATATGATGGGTTCACGAGACAGGATGCGGAAAGTAACTGTTCTGACCCAAAAGCCTCAGAGAGAAGTGGGTGGTGACTGAGCGTCACATCTGATGAAACCCTGAGGAAATGCAAGCCTAAGAATATTCTTGCTGACAGAATGAAGGGCACTTCTAAGAGTCTGGTGCTCTTCCCAGCGCAGCTGAAAAACTCACTGCTGAGACCAGTAGCTTCAGCTCACGCTCAACCTCAGAGCAGCTTCTCAAAAAATTCAGGCCCAGCCCGAAGATTATTCCAGCGTATCCATTATAGCCCTCAGATGACACACTGAATGTGCTTACAGGTGAAATAAGTTGTAACAGCTGCTTTTGTTATTTTAACAGAACACAGAGGCTGCAACACACCCCTGTTTTCCAAAATAATTCTTTCTTTTTGGAAAGCAGTTCACGTTTGCAACGGCGTTCAGCCAGTCTGGTTGTAAAATCTCAATGCTTTGGGAAACACTTGAATGCAACTAAGAAATACAAAGGTTACATGGACGAGAATGAACTATGCAGAAAAGATCCTTAAAGTTTCATATCTTTGTTGAGCTCTATTCTGCAGCCTCACAGTCTGTTTCTGCAGGTTGTCTCGTCTCATCTTTTCTCTGAGGCACAGCTTGTTGTACATTTTGTCTGCAAAAGCTCCAAATGTATGTTGCCTTCCTGAGACATGACAGCAGCAACCAAAGTACAGAAATTACAATATAACTGTCACAATAGCAGTGTGCTGGTAGCAAACACACACCTATTCCCCGGGTAGATCTGTCAAGGCACAATTCTGAAAAAGAGGGACAAGCGCCAGAGTGAAGGGAGCTCTTGTCAGAGTGAGACTCTCACTCAGTTCTCCTTCACTGGAGTTCACTGGTGAGCGAGGTTTTATATGAGCACAGTGAGCTGTACACTCCAAAAAATACCTCAGAGTCCAATTAGCAATTATGATTCCCCTAAAATGTTGAGGAGCTCTGGGAGCTATTGCTTCAGCATTTATCTGTTCCTCACATTATTACTCTGAGTGGAGGAACTCTAACTTCACAGATGACTGCTCTTACCTTTCACTGTCTAATGTGTTTATTGGTTAATGAGGAATGCCATTCATAAATTAATGAAAAAGCCAACATCTTGCAAACTGCCAACTCTGTGATTGTGCAAAAATGAAGCTTTCATGGGGAATATTGAGGACATTTTTTCAAATTTGTCATATACTAAGGTTACAACCAACTGCCAGTTATCTTAGCTTATCACAGACATAGCATTTTTTTTTGCATGCTTTCTTCAAGCATGTTCCAGAAAATGAATGAAACATTTATTCAGACATAAGATACACAGGATTAATGACATAATTAGTCTGTCAAAGTGATGGCATGCATTCATTCAGATATCGGTTACTTCTGTGTTAACGCTTCTCGCAGCTTCATTCTGACATGGCTGCAAAGTCACAGTGAAATTTATGAAAGACTGGACAGTGCATCAAGTCATTACATCATCACCCACACTATCTTACAACGTGTTGAGTCACCGAACCAAGTTCAGTTTCTAATTTCATGTGCACAGTGAAAGTATAAAATATGTCAGTGGTGGATGGAAGCTGTTGAAAATAATCGCTTATTGTACTTAGTGCACAGTGACATTCATCTTCTCGTCTAACCATCTACCCTCTAAGAGGAGCAATAAAACAAAGTCAACCATCAAATTCCAGATATTTTATGTCAGCTGATTCAAACAAGCACTATGTACTGTCCTTTTGGGGAGCACTATCTGATACACTAAACATTTTCCCAGCAGAGTAGGAAATATTTGACCAGTTGGTACTTCTTTGGACAGAGGATGAAGATGCATTTGGAACTTTCTCTTTGCATGGCTCTTTGGTAAAATGATCATGGAGACATCTTCCAGAGATATTCTTTTGTTTTCCACATTGTTTAGTTAGAAATAGTGTGAACTGATCTGAACTACTTGAAACAGCATCTTATCAGCCTCTTTTCTTAAAAAAAATAAAACGAAATTTCACAAAGCTATACTTCTTTCCTTATTCATCAATTACTTTGAAACGAAACGATGAAAAGATTAAAAATACCACGCATCAAAGAGAATCTTCAAAGGAAGTGTATTTTGCCAGTTTCTGTAGCAGAGATGCAAGGTAGATTACAAAAGAAAGTTGAGAGGAGAGAAATAATGACCTTCAACCTCCCCAGGGGAAACACCTTTCCACTGTCATTATATTCTCACCAGATGCAATTGTTTTCTTTTTTCTTTTTCTTGTCTTTTCTTTTTTTTTTTTGCTCTTCTTCCTGAGAAAAAAGGGGTTGGAGGTAGTTTCACAATCAGTCTCGGATTGAAGAAAGGATTTTAATGTCAGAACATTTATTGTGTGTCCTCTACAGATGAAGGTAGAGAGTGTTCATGAGCCGA
>JBAMYA010007830.1:0-17873 GCA_037176975.1 Arrhamphus sclerolepis | reverse complement strand
CTGTGTTTTACTGTGAAGCACTTTGTGATCTGTTTTTATCTTGAGAGGTGCTATATAAATAGATTTATTATTATTATAGATGTAAGTTTGCATCAGGAAAGGATTTGAAGTCTGTCTGAATTTTTGTTTTTTCCTTTCTTTTTTATACTGGCACATTATCTTATCTGTGCAGGTATTATCAAAAGTCAGCCATATATATGTGTATATATGGCTCCAAATCCACAAGAACCATCAAAGAACTGTGGGTCCATGATTTATAAATCAAGATCATTAACGATTTACAATTAACTTTATTAAATGGCACCTACTTCCACCTTTGTGTTAAAAGGAATGTTATTTTTAAGATTTCCATGATGGTTGTATTAAAGATTTCCATCAAACTTCCTTGAATGACTTTTCCATTGCTGGAGCAAAATGTTATTAGTATGACAATCAAGAGCTTGTTGTGTTCTAGTTAAATGCCAGCAGGATTGCACTGCATGAAAAGTGAATTTTGGGTTCATTCCGCCTACGTTCCACCACTTGTCACTCGTCACATCTAGCTCTTTGAACCGCAACTCTGTCTTCTCAGCACAAGCAGACACATGTTTGAATGTTAGTGTTAAAGCCTTTCTCTGTAGCAAAACTACTTCTGACCACATGGGGACATATAGATCTGCTGTGTTGACAGATAAGCCACTGGAAATACTGTGCTGATGTGGGGATAGCGTGGCACCACCTCGTGATGTCTTATGCCAGGATCTGACACATGACCTTTCTTCTGAGATGCTGACACCCCCCCCCCCCCTCCCCCATTTGGTTCCAGGTTGAATCACTACAAGGAGTGGCTTCAGATTACAATGTATTTTTTTTTTTTTTCAAAAGTAAATGTTTACCAGAAAAATTGAAATGGGTAGTGCTCAGGCACAGAACTTTGATCTGCAATTGACCCTTTATTAAGTCTCGCCCCTGTTGCTAGGTTGGACAAAATTATCATCTTTCCTGTCCACTCCCATTGTATAAGTGGGTTTTTACATCGCTTTTTTGCTAATTAATGTACCAAAGAAAACCAACAGCAACTGGATATTAATAAAAGGGAACACTTCAGGTACGTGTAGTAAGCTTGAAAAATGGGTTTTTCCAGGAAAATGGGATGTTTAGTTAACAGCACGGCAGAGTAAGCAGCTGATGCTAGCAGCCTCCCAGTAACAGACCTACCCTTAAAGACTATAACTGATCATTTTTCGGGCCAGGGCTCTCAAATATCTTAGCAGGTGTCACTTTACAAGTGCCCCAAGCACACCATTTAACCATTTTATGAAAAATAAGATGCTTTGGCAGTTGTAGCTTTGGGTTTTAGCCTGCTGCCTCGCCTACTTTGTTTTGGTGGTACAACTTGGATTTCTGCCTGTTTTGGGATAAAAATACTCTTTAAAAATGCACCCTCACTACAGTGTGTGCTGTGTTCTCTTAAGTATTACTTTTTACTAAGACAAAGTTTAAAAAAAAATTAAAAAAAAGAATGATTTAAACGGTGATACAAGCAAATAAAAACTACGTTCTGTCCATTGTTGTGAATGACAAAGATGGATATTTTGTCCAACTGGATATTCCGCCCAGGATGTCGCAACAGAGAATGATTTTTCTGATTGGTCAGTCAGGGACCAATCAGAATGCTGAGAAACTGTCATTTTCACCTTCAATTAGCAAGTAGTTTTGTGTCAAAATGTTGCAAATTTCGCAACCACCCCTTTTTTTTTTTTTTTAAATAATCATTTTTATACATTTTGTGATTTATTTATTTTGTTTGTTTTGTGGCATTAACATAATTTGTCACAAATGTCTTTGTAAAATTTGAGACTTTATGACAAATGTACTTTTTACAAAAAAAGTTGTGATATAATGAAATGCAAGATTTTACCACAAAAACTTGATTTTGGGACATAAAGTTGAAACTTTGTCAAAGTTGTGATTTTGTAGTATGATAGGAAAGTTAAAAAATGTGGAACTCTGCAAAAGTTGATTATTTATTAATCTTTATTTAGTTAAAAAATTGAGAAACAAAGTTTGGTATTTTCTTTCAAATATTCAGAATCTTGCAGGGGGTTTTTTTTTTCCAAAAGATTATGTCAAAAAGTGGGTTGCGATCTTTGTGAGTTGCATGATTTTTTTATTATTATTTTTTTTTTAATATCAAAGTTGTGATTTCAGTCTATTTCACAGTACAGAGTTGCAGTATTTAGGGTTTTTTTCTTTACTTCTCTTAACCGGAATATTTGTCTGATTCTATGCTTGTAGAAGTAAAAGACTGCAATTAAAAGAAGTAGCACTTTCTATAATATTATAGTAATTATAATAAAAGTTACATTTGCCATATTTAATTTAAAATTTGGTTAGAGATGAATGGTAATACGGTTTAGAAACAAATCTTGAGCTTTTGAAACACACAAGATTTTCAAATCCCAACATATGTTTTCTTTGGCAAATATCCTTCTAGAATGGCTGTTTATATACTCGACACATGTGGTGAAGGGGGTAGAGTTTGTGTTGTGAGGTCTCCAAGGTGTTGCTTTGTGACACCAATATAGCAGGCTGTTGCTCTGTAATGAGCTGAGAAATGGCTTCCTGCTCCTCGACTCCCTGGTTGCCAGAGTGCAACAGGCCTCGTGCTATTTTTTGACAAGAATTGACAATACATGTTAATTCCCTTCAGGGAGGAAATGAAGCGACAAGAGAGCTCTGGCTGTGGGTCACGTTCGTGTTTTCTCAGATGGCGTTGTCTGTCAGCATTTTATTTCCACACAGAGAATCCAGTCATGACGAGGAGTCGCATCATTTACTGCCTTCTGTGGCACGGCTCAGCGTGTAACTGACCGAAATCAGGCTTTTCAGCGCCGCTCGCAAGCCGAAGATCAGCAGCTCGTGGTGAGCGCTTGAATCTGGTGGGTGACTGAAACAAAACAGCCGATGCTTGCGTGATGCAATACCAGCATAAAGTGGGTAAGCACACGCTCGGCAACCCAACAGTCTCTTTTATTAACTTACTTTACTCAGCAGTTGAGCCTGTGGGCGCACATCTATGACTCCACAGTCAGGGAGCGCTGTGCATGTGACCTACGCAGTCACTGTGGGCAGCTCGAAACCTGTCAACTTGAGAAATCCACTCAAAAATAATGAGGGATTTTTTTTTTTTCCCCCTCCCTTTAAATTGGAACTGAGTGGGATATGAACCTTAAATAGTTGGCTGCTGTTTTGGCCTATTTACTTGTCTTCAGTGGTAATTGGTGCTCCCTCTTTTTTATTCTATGTTTTATTTATTCCAAACAAACTGCACATGCAAAATGGATCGCTTCCTTTAAGCTAGAAAATCATTACTTGGAAGAAAGTCCCCATTGTAGGGTTTTTGTTTTGTTTTTTTTAAAAAAAAAAACATTGTCTGCAGAGGCTTTTATGAAGTGAATATAAACTGTCATAATTGGGTTATATAAGAAAGAAGTGAAAAAAAAAAAAAAAAACTCCTTTTTTTGATAGTTACGGACTTCAAGTTAGCAGCTTGCTAAGTATTTACAGAGCCATTCAACAGTTTTAAGCTCACAGTTTTGGTTTTTCCACTTCTAAATTTTTTTTTGGGCAAGCCTTATCAGAGGTGTATTATTTAAAAATAAATAAGTTCATAGTTCATTGGTTTCTTGAAAGCAGCATAAATTGTTCCTATCTTCAAAAATAACGTGAAACAGCGTTTTAGTTCCAGCTCTGCCGTAGCAGCATCTCGAGATCTTCAGGTTCTGAGGGTGTACTCCTCAAATGTTTGGAAACTAAGTGGGTTTAATCCAGTAAATGCAGCAAGGTTGAGCAGTCAGGGTGCACACAGCAGCACAGCTTGGTTTACTAGTCAGGACTTCACGAGGTTGACCGTGCATTGTGTTCTGAAAGAAGCGGCTAAATCTGGGCGATGACTGTGAAGAGCTTTTCTCTGCTGTTATTGGACCTTTTCCCTTTCGCTCTGAAATATCCCGGTGGCTGCTCAGTCAGTAGCCAAAGTTAAACATGATTAATGGTGACCCTTTTTATCATTTAACAGTTATCCTTTTATTTATTAAGTGTTGAGTCTTCTTCATAGCAGAGCCTTTAGTGTTGTGGCCCCGTGGTGCAGTAACTTGTGCAACATTACTCACAAATAATCACCACAATTCATCCGAGTACTGATTCAAGAATGTGACAGATTTTATAAAAGAGATGACGGGAAACGATAAAATCAAAAGATGTGTTGGCTGCTCGCGCGAGGAAGGGATTTCTCTGCAGGTTGTTGATGCAGGTGCAGTCATCTACCATAAAACAGTTCAGGTGTCTACAGAAGTAAATCACTGGTGACTTATAAACTGAAGTCACTCGGAGGAAAAGATAATCACATCATCGGTGATCAGCATTGCTTAAGCAGAAGAGTGTGTGTGTGTGTGACCTGCATTATTATGGATAATTGCGGATGACGTCTGTGATATTAATCTTGTGCGAATGTTCTATGTCTGTGTGAAATTAAAAATTCCTCCCCAAATTACCTACCCTATTTCAGCAAACACAGAGGTCACGATATCATTTTTAATCTGTGCGAATGCACATCTCAGTAATTCAGTGATTTGTGGGAGATTTTCCTTTTTTATTATTATTGATTTAATAGCAGTAGGCTACAAAAGGCTGGACATGCTGTAATATGAGCAGTTCCTTATTAAAAAGATTTTCCGACCGGCTCCTGATCCAAACTGGTCCCAGTCCTGCAGCTCTGTGAGCAGTTTAGATTTAAGAATGAAGAGACTAGTGATGGGAGCATCCTGACGAAGAAGAGGGGAGGAGGAGTGTGAGCTTCTGTTGGGAACCAAAACGAGATGTACTGAAGCAGCTTTGAGTTTGCTCCCTCTGCTGTTACTGGTTACCTCCCTAAACCAATCAGAAACGTGACAGCCAGTAACGCGAACTAATGGAGGATGTTTCTTTTTGAACTCATGTGGTGATGGATGCATGGCCTGGATGGATCTGTTCAATCTGGACTGAGTTTACGGAACAAAATGTATGCAATTAATACTTGCTTAATCAATCATGCTTTTGTGTGTGTGTGTAGTTGTGTGTACTTGTGTGTCCTGTTTGTTGTTGTGATTTATTTATTTATTTTTCTTACTGCTGGATGTAAAACAAATTGCCCCCTGCGGGAATGATAAGAATTTTCTGGGTCTTGAAACCTGGCTATATGACAGTTGGAGACATTTTTCTGCGTCCTTTGAAAGGGAGTAAAAGCATAACCTGTTCCCTTTTCAAAATAGCAATTTATTTTAGTGTAAGTGTGTTGCCCCCAGAGTTTACATCAGTTATTTTGTTGAAGACACCTTTTTTCCATTGTAACTCAAAAACTGCTTTGATTCCCATTCTGTTTGGTCTCTAATGAAAGTTTACTCTGCTTTCCATCTGATAATAAACCCTGGGTTCATTTTTGAATGTTGGCTGAGTTAATTTAATGGTATTTAATCTGCTTCCTCTCCCTGCTGTTCTGTTACAGTGTCAGGTTTTGCTTCTGTAACCAATACCTTTTTTTTTTTTTGCTTTTGCATACGTTTGCTCTATGTACTTATTCATTCTTAGAAGGGTCTGGTCTCAGTGTAGTATATTCTCTTTGTATTGGTTGGTGGTTTGTAAACCCAGATTGCGAAGACTGCACTTGGTATCCTTGTTGCAGGGGGATTGCAACAAGGTTGAGTGATGAGGTTGGAGCCTAGATGCCAAATGATGAGCATTTGTTATGATAATGAAACATATTTTCATTGTAGTTTGAGTTGACAGGCAGCTATTGGGCGCCAAGTCAATTAGTTTGCAAAGACCTCTTCAATTGAAATTTGTGTTTTCAAGTATGGTTTTTTTTTTTACTTTACACTTTCATAAATTTTTAATCTTTTGAATATGCTGGCTGTGTAATGCAAAACTGGAAAACGTGATCCAGCAGAGCAAGCTGGCTTCTCCTGGAAACTAAATTAGTTGGCATTTACTTTCCCCAAACACTAAAGCAGCATATGACAAACATGGAGTACATCCAGTCATTGTACCATTTTTCAAATGCCATTTTGATTTGTATTTGTTTCTTCCTGCCAAAAAGAATGAGCAATCAAAGCATGTTTTGCTTAAGGAAGACAGGCAACACTTGGCAAAAATTACTCATTGTGGTTCAGCCCTCAGAAAATAAGTAATTAACACCTGCTTTCCAACTCTCACTCATCCCTCCTGGCTCTCAATAATTATTTTCAACCTCACACGGCCCCATTAAATCCAAAAATGCAAGCATGTGTATGTACCCTGCTGCTTGGTTCTCTGACTCACCCCCCCACCCCCATCCTCCATACATCAGCTTAAATGAAGGGAGAAACCTCTTTCCTGCTCAGAAAAGAAGAGTTTATACTCTTCATCGTCTTGTACAACACATACAAACACAGATGCCGTTTGAAGGCCCCACAGCTATTCCTGCTTCTTCCATTAGAGAAAGGGCACAGTGTAATTGTTGATGCACTACACTTAGCAGCAGGAAGGTACTCACCGGCACTGTTTCAAGAAGTAAGACAGAACTGAAGTTCAGAGAACACCAAGGCTGAAGTGTCTCTGTGTGTATGAGGGACAACATTGCATTGGAATCAGAAACCATGGCAACCTATCAGCTCTGAATGCAATGTACTCTGCACCACTCGTGCCATCTAAGTGCAGCCCCTTTTACATGGTTTCCTGTCTTTTTGTGGCAATGCATATTGTGATTGCTTTAAAACCTTTTTCTATTAAACTGTAGAGAGTAAATCAAAGCAGGAAGTGTAGTTGCTAAGGAGACTTTGTGGATACATGGCAATTCCTTCTAAAGCGGACTAAAATGGGACATCCACTTATTACTTTCTGCAAGAGAGGGATAAAATACACCCGGTTCAAATAATTTGTATTAATGTAAGCAAAAGTATTGAAAGAATATTACTGAAACAAATTCACGTGGTCCTGAACAGATGTTTTTATCTTCTGTAACCAAGGGTGAAGACTCAGAGACACATGTCTTCAACTGCAACCCAAATCACAAGGGATCCAACGTATATGGCACCTGCTGCAGGTGGAGGGCTCGAAGACAGGTGAACTCGTGTTACACTCATAGGCTGCGTTTTCTCTACAGAGTGGCCGGACTCTTTATTAGAGATTTGGTTATAAGCACCACCAGTTGGGGCGGGACCTCCATATGAACAGGTTGAATGGGTTTTGGGCACCTGGCAAGGATGGACCCTGGGGAGATGTTCTAGGAATATTCAACTGGAAGAAGGAACTGGGACAGAACACCCTGAGATTATATAACTTGGCTGGCTTGGGAACACCTTGGTATTGCCATGGAACGTCTGAAAAGTGGCCATCGAGGGGGCAAAACAAACATGGATAAGTCACTGGCTACCAGTTACCCATAGAATAGACTTTAAAGTGTTGCTGATGGTTTATAAATGAATAAATAACATGGGGCAAAAACACAAATTTTGATCTCCTTATAGGTTATAAACCATGTAGATCTTTGAGATCTTTAGATCTTCTAACAGCTGGTAGAACTTCAAGTTATAAACTTCCTGATATTAAATGTGCCCCAACTCCTGATACATTTTAAATGTTAAACTTAAATCCTGTTTTCAATGCCTTTTTAGTTTTATTAAATTTTAAGCTGTAACCTCTAACTGCTCTTTTTTAAGGCTTTGTTTTATTCCTTTTTCCTTGTCTAACTTTATTTTTTGTGGTTTTATTGTGGCTTTTACTTGCTTTCTTATACTGAGCTCTTTGAGTCCTTTGGGTATAAAATGCTATACAGATAAACTTGCCTTAATGTTAGTGAAGAACAGCATTACTATGACTTGTTTTAAATCATCCAAAGAAGTTCCTCCTGCTCAAACTTGCAGCATCTGCGGTCTTGTGTGGATTATTGGCCTAAAAGCTTGTGTGTTTCAGTTGATTTAACATCCTCCAATACAGCGGACTAATAAGTGGGCATGAAACTTTCAACAGAAACAAGAAAACTGCTTCAGCCATTAAGCTGACTTAGATCTCAGCGTGCCAGCCACTCTATCAGGGTTTTTTTTTTTTTGTTGTTGTTGTTTGGTGCAGCTTTCTGTTATGATTACCTAGGTGCTTCTCCACTGGGAGAGTAAAAGGAGTAATTACACCAAACTTTTATCTCCACCATGAGACATTGCACAGCAGTAATGTTTAGATGTTGATAGATATGCAGAGAAAAAAAGAGAGGCCTTCCTCTCTGTGCCCAGCAAATGCTTGTGAAGTACCACAAAGCCTTTCAGAGGACACATGATTTATTTAAACCAGTTTACATGGGGGAGAACCATCGTACAGCTCACCATTCCTGATTTTTTTTTTTTTTTTTTTTTTCTGGAAAGTAGGGATATTCCCTCCTCAGGATAAAGCCTTTACCAGCGCTACTTTTTATATCTTGCCTGCTCTGCTACTCCGGCGTCACTGTGTCCCAGAAAATGAATTCTCTTTCAGCTGCCATGCATGAATGAACTTGGTTTGCCAACCAAGAGGAAGACCATGAAAAGAAAAAGCACAAAAACATGCTGAATAAAAATAATCTACACAAAACATGACTTGTGAAACTGATGTAACAAAAGGAGGAAAACAAATATTGGTTTTATTTAATATAAACTCAGTACAGTAAAGTAAGGGAATTAGTGTTTGGTTCATTATGTCTTTGTTGTAACAATGCTTCTTGACAGTAAATCCTATACTGCTGGAAAGCTTGTTTTATTTCCCATTTAAATGTGGAACATTTGTAAGGAACAGGCATTTGTTCCCTACAGGTTCTTGCTTGGTGAAGCATTCATTCTTCCACCAGCATTTGTTGTAAGTCAGCCAGCAATGTTGTCTTGGTCACTCACTGATTCAGGTCAAGACTGCTTATGGGCTATTACATCATCTCCACTCCCACAGGTAGTTTCTGATTAACCCAGATCTGTGTTTTGTCTTAGACTCTATAGATATGGGACTATCCCTGTCGCAGAATTTTCTCTGAATATCTCTCCACATTGTAATTCCCTCCAATGATGACAAGTCTAGTTTTTCCAGTCCCCCCCCCCACCACCACCGTCACTTCGATGTTACTCTGTTGTTGCAGCAATCCCCAAAGCCTTCTCTGCGTCTTCTCCGCCCCTTTGGCCCTTCAATCCAAGTGCGGTAGACAGAATAGGGACTGAACACAACATTCCTCCACATGTTCAAGTTTGAGCGTGCATGTTACCAACACCAGCATAAACGGACATGATGGCGGAGAACATGGCAGGCCTCCTGGCAGCCCGATGAGACTGGAGATTATCTGGGCAGAAAGCCGTTGACTGCAAATCTGCAGAAGCCTGCATACGATTCCTAAGTGCTGACAGGATGAGGAAACCGTCTTCTCGGATTCCCATCTTCTTCGAATACCAACTTCATGACCTTTTCAACAAACCTTTTTTTTTTGTTTTGTTAAAGGTATTTGTGAGGAAATGCCAGGGGCTTTGACCTGTCCTAAAAGGCTTTGCTGTTGGAAGGCACTTCTAAGACTGAGAGCTTCATTGTTCAAAACATCAGTCAAAGACTATCATCACTGCGTAGAGTATTGTTCTCATTATTAACTTTACTGTAATCTCCTTTGCAACATCAGCCATTTATCATCATCTCAACAAGAGTGATATTGAAGACTATGTAGGCCATTAATCAAAGATCGAAACTACAGCTGCAGCTTATATGGATGAAATGTAATGATGGTCATCATGGCTAATTGTGTCTGTTTTAAAAAAAAAAAAAAAAAGGAAATTAAATGCTGGCTATTGAAAAAATGAGGTTACATACAATGGTGGCGAGCCATTTGTTTTGGATTTATTCATTTATCAACGCTGTGACAGCAGCAGATAGATGGAGAGGCATGGTTAGGGATATAGTGCAGCTGTGTCAGTTTGTCCATCTTTAATGCCTGAGCCACTGCTCCACATCTCCCCCTGCAGCTGAGCAGAAACCACTTTTCATCGAGAAAAGCATGATTAACTGTTCCGCTCAGTGGTGGCTGAATGAATAGAAAGCAGCTGGATTGAGAAATCCCGGTTGTTGGAATAGTCTCGACAAGACCGGCTGTACAGAATAAACCTCCGTGGTAACTTATTCACCCCTATTTTCATACAGCTGGCTGGAGGTTAAGTTCAGCCAGGATGAATGATATGTCTGGGCTTCATCTCTTATCTTGGTTTTGTGCAACAGCCCTCTAGGACCCTTTAATGATCATTACTCACACTTCACTTGAAGTGTTAAAGTGATCTTTGCTGAGCAGCCAGTCCTAGGGAGGGTAACAGTGATCCTAATTTTCCTCCATCTAGACACGATTTGTTTGGCAGAGGACTTTTGACATATTTAGCTTGTTTTTTTTGTTTTTTTTAAAACTCAGAGTAAAGCAAATTTATGATCATAGAAACATATCTATTACATAGATTTTAAAACGTGTTAATCAACTGAATTGTGTTAGTTACCTTGCTAAAAGCAGTGTTTTGACTTTGTTCATATATTTTTTTAGGCTCAGTCAGAAATTCCCGGGTGCTGCACCGTGGCAGCCCACCACTCTGGGTCCAGCAGCCCAGATGGGTCAAATGTGGAGAGAGAATTTCCCCATGGGGATCAAAAATAGTATATCAAAAAAAAAAAAAAATCAGGGCTCTACCACAGCGGAGTACAGGTTGGACTACACAAAGAATCTATTGTCTAGTGAATTGATGGACTCATTATTTTTTAAAAAGAAAATTTTATTCATTTTCAATTCCTGGTTGTTAGGGAACATAGTGCATGTTTGTCGTCACCATATATGCACAGGGGATGCAAACCTGCTCTGAGAAACGAAGAGTAATTAACGTCTAGGTGGATTTATTTTGGACACAGCCACAATGAAAGAGGTGAGGATTACTGCCAACATTCACCTCATTTTTCTTCCGGTAATTTAACAAACCTTCACCTGAGAAGTCTCACATTAAGGGATGCACTGCACTGACATAGTTTATCATGGCTGCACTTGCTCTCTCACTCCCTCATGTTGCCGACAGTTTGTCCGCATCGTTGCCAGGACATGTCCACACCTTTTGCTCACCATTACTCTAATTTTAAAGACAGTCCCCATCTTGTCTCTGCTGCATCAATTCTGACCATTCTTCTGTTTCCTTAAGTCCGTCAGCCTTATGGAAGTGAAGTTCTAAATTGCTAGAATAGCCTTTATCAGCTGCTGCTGCTGATTTACCTCGCTCGCCTGCTCCATTTCGTTCCCATGTTGAAAACAACGGGGGCAAAAAAGCATCAGGCCTAGGCGTCAATCCTTAGACCGGGCAAAGGTACCAATTTCTCTTCTGTCAGCTTCAGTTCAACAAATCGCATCGTGCAGAACTACATGGCTCCAGTAAGTGCAGTTGGTTCCTTTAGGGGTCCAGCTTGTGTTTTTCTATACCACCTTTGTATTGATGTTACCGAGTTGCTGTAGTAATCAGTCTCATCGTACAGCAAATGTACAGAACAGAAATGCATGATGCTACAGAGAGACGTTGTCCTCTACTCTAGCATGCCTACAACCAACATTTGGGGTAATTAAAAATGTGCACAGTAAGGAGCAATGTTTTGTATTTATTTGTTGGTAGTTTGTGCCATTTTTAAACTAAGCTTGATTCCATCTCTGCATGATAAATGCTTTTATATAAACTATGTTTATCTTAATTACTTTTTGTTTTTACTGAAACTGCAGAGAACGCCATTACCAAGAGGCATTGATTTTCATAAAGCTCATATAGCTGAGGTTCTTTATAGAAAGATTCTGCACAGACGCATAAATGTGTATCGCTCATACCACCAAATTCTTAACGTGAATGTTTTTGGGTTTTTTTTGGTTCGTTGGCCTGATTCTGTATATCTCTGCTATGATTCACTTCATTATACACTACAGCTATCTGTCCAGCTCCAAACAGAAAAAACTAAGCTTGCAGAGAATACAGAAAACACAGCGCCAAGCTTAAAAGGTATGCTGATTTAATTTATGATGTTATTGTGACTGGATCACATTTTACAGGTCTATGTTTGAATCATATGCAGAAAAAGGGAGATCTGGGGTAGTTTTATGGGCATCAACCATTGGAACAGGTCTCTATTACAAGAAAAGCCACACAAAGGGAAGTTTGTGAGCTGAAACAAGCCCTTTCTAGGGATTAGATCTTGCAGAAGAGCCTGAAAAACAACTTAAGGGTGTTGTTGGCCTCGTGCTGGTTGGGTTTGCGGCTTCAGCCATCATACTTCCAGCCATCCGTCTGTGCCATCCTTTAAGACAATCCACTTCTAGGTTAAAGCAATCCAGGGACTAGATTCTGTTGCAGTTCCTTCACTGACCACTAGGAGCTGGCAACAACGTTGAAGGAGTTGAGATAGTTGCTATGATTCTCCTTTCATACACTGCGATGGGGGCAATTACAGAAGACCTAAAGGGCCATACATGCATACATTTTATTTCCGTTTTCTCATAACGAGATAATTAATTTGAGATCTCAAGAAAACTACGAAAAAATAAGTCTCTGCACACTTGGATCCATGCAAACAAGTGTATTTTTCATCAAGCTTTCGGCCTATCGACCTTCGTCGTTATCTAGCTATCACGGGAAAATGGTGGAAAAAATAACTCATTATCACGAGAAAACAGCAGAGTTATGTCGTTATCACGGGAAGACGGGAGGAATAAAATGTACGCATGTATGACCGTTTAGGGCTTCCGTAGGCAATGAAGATACAGCTTCTACTTAACATCTTTAACCTTTTTTGGAGGTACAGAGGTCATGCTACAATCTCTTGGGTGACTATTCTTTTCTTGTTGCTGATCCCAAGTTATGGAATGATTTTCCTCCTGACATGCGTGCTATCACCTACTTCTAAAGCCTTGATTTAAAGTTCAAGTGTTTTAAAGCAGTTTTTTTTTTTTTTTGCCCTTTATCTACTGTTCTTATGCTTTTATTTGCCATTTGATTAAAAGGACTTTGTGTGGCAGCTGGGTTGTTTTTACATAAGTAAAGGCTGATAGATCATCATCACCCGTACAGTGTATATAATCAGAACAGTCAACACCACCCCCAAAGACCAATTTTTCAGGGTCACAGTTACCTAAATGAGAGCAGAGGCCTCTTCCAGCTCTGTATAAGTCACCATAAATTCCTCTTTGCAAGGCTCTTCCCACAATAGATCTTATTTTAATTGCAACTGGATTAATCTGTGCTTGGAGTTTAGAGAACCAATCTGTATATTCAGTCAATACTTGTGTAAGGAGAGAGTCATTTTTGGGGGAGTGCTTCATCAACTCCTCTTAAAATGGCAGCTAAACAGCCTGAAAAGTGGGATAAATGATGATTTCAGACAATTCTGAACCATCTCAAAGTCAGGAAAAGCATGTCATGTTCCTTTTTAACTATCATTATCAAGCTTCTTCTCTTCAGAAGGAGCTTAACCATGGCAGTCTTAAAAGTAGGAGGAACCAAACCCGTCTGTAGAGTAATTTACTATTTAGTAAATCATCAATAAATCAAGTATAAATGGATTTTTTTTTTTTTTTTTTAAATGTGGGCACAGGATCTGAAAAGGATGTAGCTGATTTCATTTGAGGGAGATGTTTACCCAGCATCTCAGCCTGGAAAACCTTCTCCAGTTTCCCCTCGAGGGTTTTCTGGGAATTAAAGATTCAAGTTCTGGTTTTGGCAAGATTTGATCAAATATTTGTCATTTTAGATGAGAAGTGGACTGCAGTTCTTTATATATTCTTTCAAAATTACAGTTTTTAAGCAGGCAGATTTTTTTTAATTATTATTTCAATTAAGTGTGAAATCATAATGCTGTTAAACATTTCTTTGGTGGACCCCTTCTGTGTTAAAGCAGTAATCAAAATGGCTCAAGCACATTTATCTGTCACCTTCTGTGAACTGATAAGTGATCATTTCTGTTAGAGCTTTTACCACCCCTGCAGTTTCAAATCTAGTCACTGAGAGGTTTTTATTGCTGATAAAAAACAGTGTTGACCCAGACTCTTTTCTTTTTTTCCCCTGAAATAGGTGGAACAAACTGCTACACAAAATAATAGAAAAAAAGTGTTCTGTTTGACTCCAATGTTTGGGGGTCATCTGACAAACTGTCTGTGACCCCCTAGACCCAAAAAGAACAATCTTGCTGTCTTCAGTCCACAAAATGTTTAATAATTTCTATTTAGGCCACTCAATGTGCTCTTTTGTGAATGTAAGCTCTTCAGCACTTTTTTTTTTTTTTTTTTTCCAACAATGGGACTTTTCGGGGGGGGTGGGGGTGGGGTGGGGTGGGGTGGTCTTGCTGACATCTTGGCTAGATGTCTTCTAATTGTTCCAGTACTCACATGTAACTTTAGATCTTCTTACCTTTTAGTAAATGGCTTAGTGTTTGGAATTACAAATGGACCAGTTGGTTCGGCTACTGGAGCACGGCGAATGACACAGGAGACAGATTGGATTTAAATATGCCCACTTTGTAATAAAAAATAAACAAAACAATGACATAAAAGTTTCAATTCAAATAATGAAATTATTGGCACTGCATAAACAAGAGTGCTTTCACATGTCAAAGTAGCAATTGCTTGAATTTCTTT
This sequence comes from Arrhamphus sclerolepis, assembly GCA_037176975.1. Lineage (NCBI taxonomy): Eukaryota > Metazoa > Chordata > Actinopteri > Beloniformes > Hemiramphidae > Arrhamphus > Arrhamphus sclerolepis. The sequence goes on along the minus strand of JBAMYA010007830.1, from coordinate 3,196 downwards.
CAGCTACACCCCCCTAACTCAACTGGGAGGCTCGCCATCAAAACCACAGAAGGCCCAGTCCAAGAAGGCAATGACAGGGACGACATAAAATCTCAGCCACAATAAAAAGCTGACCTGTAAATTGACAGTGTCAGAACATTTTAAATATTGTGAATTTACTGTCTGCTCTGTCAACAACTATAGAATACAAGTAATTGAAATTCAACTAGGCTATACACAAGCTATACACTTTACATTTTTCTTTTTAAAACATTCAACCTTCCCTGAATTGGCTGAATAAAATTTCAACAAACTTACATCAACAATCATGAAATATTTGTCATCAGTGAGAAAAATAAAACATCTCACCGATTCAGTGTGATCGTCCGACCGCGCTAACACAGAAAATAAAAGCGTGTAGTAAAACTATTTGCTTAAAAAAAAAGAAAAGTAAGAAAACAAAAATCAAACCTTTACCACACTATTTGAGTTCACCTAGTCAATTCACAAACCATGATATAAACAAAACATTTTCTCAAAAAAAACAACTCTCAGTGCAAATAAATGTAAAGAAAAGTAAGGGAGAAGAAAAAAAATCATCAGACTAAGCGGCTGCCATATTAAAGCCGACACCGCTTAGCTCAGGCTACAACAGCTAGCTACTTTACAGCTTCTACAGCACTTCATTTATATCTGTACAAACTCCCAGCGGAATTAAATGCATTTAGTCTGTATTCAGTTTTACTCACTTTCAGTTGTTTATAGTCTCTATCAGCAACTGCTTGTGCACAGGGTGTGGTCTGCAAGGGGGTGGGGCAAACTACGGTCAGCTAACCTTCTGATTCGCCAAGACTGTTAGGATAAGTCTTTGATAGGTCAATCTAGAAGTCACTCCAAATAAATGCGTACAACACTACAGTTGCTGAATGCTATGAAATCACATTATAAAATAAAATAAAAAAAGGTTGCTGCATCATGTGGGATACACTTTACCATTTTGTCCATCCTTCAATCCATTTAAAAGGTGGCTCTCCTCTTTCTCCCAGGTCTTTCTGGTTTTGGTTGACATTTCAAAGTCTTTTGAGATGATTTTATGTGAGCAGTCATTTTCTGCACTTGTTTATGTTTTCCTCTCTCCAATAAACTTTTTAATTAAAGCAAGCTGTTCTTCTTCTGTCATGAATGATGCATTTTACTCAGATTTTCATTTATGAAGAGCCTAATGCCTTGTTCTGATATTCATACTTCAACCGCATTTAAGGCAAGTAAGTGTTGTTCCAAATCGCATACCCAATGATCCACTTTCCGGAAGTTAGGGTTAGGATTGTCACCTCAGCTTACCACCCTCCCAGATTATTTAAATGTAAAACCACTAAATTTACATCTGTAAGTTTGTGGAGCTGTAGCCGATCCAGTTGCTGCTGTTGCTGTTATGGTAGCCTTCATTTTTATTTATTTATTTATTTATTTGAGCTAACTGGGGTCCACTTGGCTCCGCCTCTTTAGCTACGTAGCTAAGATGATGGACGTAAAGTACAAAAGTGTACATTGTTTTAAAACTGTGCATAGTAGAAAGTTGGAACACAACCTAAGATTCCTGTAAAGTGATAACATGAAGAGGAATTTATCACATTGTTGTTTAATTATAATGTGTATAATGACATGGTCACCTTCTCGATGGATACAGGAGATCAATTTCTACAAAATAATTCCCCCAAGCATGTTTTCCCCGAGCTATCCACATCAGCAGGAGGCCTCTGTTAACTGCCAGTCCTTATCTTTCTCTTTCTGTCTTTCCTCCTCTCTCTATCTCAGCTCACCCTCCCTCCCCGTCTTTCGCTCCCTTATCTGCCGCCAAGACTTTTTTCCTCTTTCTGCCACTGCCCTCACAGCTCTCCCATCTATCTTGCTACTCTCTTCCGCTCTATTTCAGTCTTCACGCTCGTCTTTCTCCCACGTGCTTTCTCGGCTTTTTACTTTAACCCCAATCTTCCCATTATCCCTCCCATTTAACTCCCACATACCTCGGAAAATGCAAATATGCGTACACCATTTGTCATCCATCAGTTATTTCATGTTTTTCCTCACAGCAGGAGATGTTTGATAAAACTCCAAAATGGTCTGACATCCAGATCTCAGTGATGGGCTATGGTATTTTTTTTATTCCCCATTCATAAGATAAAATATCGGCAATTTCTATGTAAATGACTTGGCACTTTCAGTAATTAATTACTCAGACATCCTGCTGCCGTCATCAATCAAACGGAAAAGTGGCTTCAGGTGTACTTTTGAAATTCAAAGGAGGGAAATTATGGCTCATATAGACACCACTGAACACAATTTTGGTTCACTTTATCGTATAGCAAGATATTTTTTATATTTTAATACCTTTCTACTCGATATTAACTGTGATGGCTGTTTGCACATCATATATCAGATAACATTGTAATATTTGTTGGGGAAATTAGAATGTCCATAACACTGTTTTCTAAGATGAAAAATGAATGGAAATATATTATTTATCCAGTTTAAGATATAATTTACTCACTGAGTATATGTTCTACTCTCACATTTAACATGTCTTAATCGGTCAGGAAAGCTTACATTTACTAATTTACTGTTAAAACAAGCCATGATACCCAGATTCCAGATTTCTCTTTCTTTGTGAAATTCATTAATGAATTTAATTTCTTGTTCCTTGGTCTTCATTTTTTAAGGGACCTACAATTAAGAATTGTTTGCTAGTCTCTATTTTTTATTAATTTGATATAAATGTATTTATTTTTTTATCAAATCCTTGAAGGCCTACCAGATCTAAATTTAAAAAACAAGATTGTGTGACTGTGAAGTCAGTCTCCCCACATGGACGGTTAATTTCAGTTGCATTATTTTTCATCTGCACTGATGCTAAAACATGACTGCAAGTGATTCTTTTGATGTAAAGTAAAATATCCTTTTATAAATGTTTGATTTAATATGGATCATTTAAACTCTATCCTTCTTTCCCCCCATATTATTCAAACCTCCAAGATGCTGTTATGTACACATTATGTGGTTTACAGAAATATGAAATTTTGTTTAAAAAAATGGGCATTGAAAAGCAGGATTTTTTCGGGGGGTCCAGGGATCACAGGTGATTCATTAGACGACCCCCAAACACTGAATTCAAACCACAGTACACTGAAGACAGTGAAGCATGGTGGAGGAAGCATCATGA
>JBAMYA010007819.1:0-17873 GCA_037176975.1 Arrhamphus sclerolepis | reverse complement strand
TGTATATATATATATATATATATGTTTTTTTGTCAATTAAAGCTAATGACTTCAAGAGTCAATATTTTCAGTGTCTTACTTTGACAGCTTGTTGGTACAGCTGGGCATTTTTGGAGACATTGTTCAAGTCAGATTCCTTTCTTGCAATGTCAGAAAGCAAGTTCTGTAGAAGAAAAAATATTTTTTAGAGTTGTTAGGACACAGGAGCATGCAGAGCATAAGTAGCAGCTGCTCGTCTCACCCTCTGATTCTTCAGCTTGGTCTCCACTTGTCTGACATCGTCAGTTTCACGGGGCTCATAGTTCGGGACACGAGACAACCAGCTGTTCAGATTGTCATAATTGTTGCGGTAATTGTTGTATCCCATTTTAGCTCTCTGCAAGCTCTGAGACCTGCAACAGACGTGCCACACAGCAAAATAAATCAATGTGAAGACGTTGCAAGCAGATGTACACAGTGGTCTAAGATGTATAGATCTTAAATCATTTCTTCTTCCTGTCCAGACCATCTCACCTGCTGTCGATCTGCTTGTTGAGGTTGTTGAAGCGTTTGTTGAGTTTCTGGACGTCAGCTTCCTGCCTTTCAATATCAGGACAGTGCTCCTGAAATTTGGCAGCCATGTTGTCACAGCTGGTTTTGGCCAAGCGCAGATTCTGATCCATCTCAGCAATCGTTGACCTCTTGGACCTCAGATCTGATCCGATATCCTGCCGGTGTAGCAAGTGAAAAACGCTTAATACAGTTATATACTTCAGAGTGATGCTGGTCAGTGAACACGGCACACACTTGTAGCCACAGGACCTGTCACCTGGGAACTGAGTGGAATCTGAAGATTCTGTGAGAATATTCCAGAGGCAGATGTGAGGCCGTTCGTCAGAAAACTAAAGTTAAGTCAAAACTGGGTCATACAGCAGGATAATGAACCCAAGCATGACAGCAAATCTGCATCAGAAAAGCTTAAAAATGAAAGAAACGGTTCTGAGGGCTTAATCCACGTGTCAAACTGGCCCTCAAGAGACAATCATATACTATACCAAAAAGTCAGAATTTTACAAAAAAAAAAAAAAAATCCACAATTAATAAAACTTTAGTAACAAAAGTTGCAATTTTGTAAAATTTTGTCGTTTTTTAAACAACAAAAATCGATGTTTTTAGGACAAAAAGTTTAGGAATGTTGTAATTTCATATCAAATAGTTATGAAAGCTGATATTTTCAAATTAATTCAATTAAAAAAAGCTTACAATTTTGTGATTTCATGACAAAGTTAGATTTACATATATTTATATTTTAAGTTATATTTCCCAGTTTACAAGAAAATATTCAAATGAAAAAGAGTCAATTTATGATCAAAAAAGGTTTAGATTTTTTTCTCAAATTTTTGGATTTTATGAAAAGAAAATTGCATTTTAATAGTATAGCCTGGCTTTGACACTAAATAAGGAGTAAAGTAAGCCAACCTCAGCCACCAAGAAAAGCAACTAAAGGACCAAGAATTTCAAGTTCCAGGTGTCTTTTATTACATTGTAAAGAAACATCATTGTTCAACCAGCAGAAAAACTGACAACACAGCTGGTTGAGAAAGAAAAGAATAACCAGCCCTTTAACGGTAACCAGTGGTGATGATGTAGCCCAGGACAGAGAGTTTGATACCTCTGGTCAAGTCAAAGTCCAGACCTCAACATGCTTTGGTGGGATCTTAAGAAAGCTGAAATCTATACCAAAGACTTTAAAAACCATCTTACTGCAAGCTCCCGCTGTGTTTTATCCAGTGAGCTGATGTCAGCTGGAGCCACCTCTTCCCTGGCCAGCTTGTTCTCGTACGTGGACAGTAAAGTCTTTGCATTTTGAAGAGACGTCTCCAGCTGGTTTGAATTCTTCAGTCTAGGACAGAGTGCAGCATTTTGGTATGAAATCATACATTTGATAAAACTAAAACGTCTTAACATAAACAAACTCCTCAGCTACCACAGCTGAGACAGAACTATAGAGGAGCGTCATCAGGCCACATACTTCTCCTGAGAGCACTGCAGAAGCTGCTCAACCTTGTTGTACTTCTTGTTTGCTTCGTCCACTCTGCTGTGAAGCTGAGGGGCACTGGGACAGTTTGGGTTTGAGATCAAGAAGCTCTTTGCCTCCTCCACTTTGGAGGTCTTTTCTGGTTTAATCTTACTGACAGCTGCAGAAATATCCTGGAGACAAACAATCACACTCAATTATACAGCGCACGCAAATTTTATCTACTGTCTCAATAAGGTGTGAATTTGACAAGAAATGCATTACTCAAATGAGACAATTAAATGGAGGTAATTACCTTTATGTCCTGCAGGCGGTCAGCACTGTCCTGCAGTGGCCTGTTCTGCTCCAGCGGAGGGCGCACTCGAGTATTGATGGCTTTTTCCTGTTTGTCCAGGTCACTGACAACCTTATCCAGACTGGCCATCAGCTGGCGGCACTGCTGCTCATCCTTGTCTATGGTCACACACAACCACATGCAACATGTTGAACTTGATAACGACTGCCTTCACACGACCCTCCACAGTGTCCGGTTCTGATCCAGTTCTGGGTCATTATAGATCTGATTTGACAGCTCACATTCACAAGTGCTCTGCATCAGACTTTCATGTGAACATGACAGCCCTCTCTAGCAGATTCCTGTCTGGATGTATCATTTCTATCAGCAGCAACAGATTTATTTGAGGAAGGATTCGAAGGGTTAGCACTTGACGCTTGTAAATGCCTATGTCACTTAAGAAAGTTATATGAGCCCTTAAATCCTGCTATGTCTACAGACCGTATGGTGACACATCAGTGTTGTGTTGATATGCTTGATGGAGGAGGTGTCTGACGCTTCAGGTTGATTGTGTTGTCATGAACAGAAAAAACATAAAACATAAAACAAACTGCTGCCCATAAAATATCCAAGAAGAGGGATATTCATAGTGTTGACTCAGCTAACTGCTAGTAACTATGCTGTCTGGAAAAGTAGCTAATGAGCTGGAAAGCAAAAGGAAAAGAGAGAGGAGCCAGCTTTCACTTGATGAGAGTTGGATCTTCTGATTCGCTATGTCAGCTAGATGTAGCGGAAAGGACATTTTCCTGTCATTTGAGGTCTGATCATAGATGGACACGAGCATCCATAGACCCGCCCCCACATAGAGTTAAATTGGTAGGCACATACTGTGTTTCTGATCTCTATAAAGCACTGAAGTGACATAATCACAGCCTAAAAATCTGAGTTGACAATCAGATTTCTGTGTCCACATGACTACAAAATACAATCAGATATGAGTCACATCAACAGGGGGTTTGAAAAACCTCAGATGTAGGTCATTTTAAGGAAGGTATTGTGAGTCATCAGCACAGCTGTAATTGTTATATGACACCTTGAAGCAAAGTATTTTTTCAGTTACAAGTTTATCATTTTTATGTTCACTCACAGGTATGTCACAGCCTTTGGAAGAGAATTTCAGCAGCTGCAGTTCACATATTTGTTTATAAATATGTATTAAAACTATAAAAAGTCTTAAATCTATCAGAAGACACATCTTAAGGGTTTTGTCCATTAAGGATACCTTTTAAGCAGTTATTTATCTCTGTGCTTCCATGAAACATAGCCCACTTATCAGTCAGGAACAACATTCATCAGGCTGCTCAGACTGAAGTCATGAGGTTTGTGATGAGTTCCAGTTCATGGCTGTGCCTGGTACCTGTAGCTGTGCCAGCTCCAGTCTCCTTCTTCAGCTCATCAAAGCGTTTCTGCAGAGTTGTCTTGCTGCTCACCATCTTCTGTTTGGCAGCTTTATGCTGGCTGGCCAGACTGCAAGCACACAAGACAGAAAACATAAAAATGAGCTGCGATCTTTCCAGAAACATTAGCTAAAATACAAGACATAAACTTGAGCAAGAAATTCTTGTTGAACATGATTCAATACTGTTTCCAGTTTAGGTTCGGTAGACATTCAAGGGTGTGAAACAGGTGAATAAAAGCTGAATTTTACAACAAATTACTTAAAAACAAACATGGAAAATGACCAAATAATTCATAAATTTAGGTTCCTAAGAAATGAAGATCCAGGAACTAAAAATAAACTAAGAATAATCTCAAAGAAAAAATAAAAATTAAATAATGACAAATTAATTAAAAAAAAAAAGTAAATACACATTGATGCTGGTTTTAAGAATAAATTGCTAAATTTAAGATTTCCTGGATAATTTGGGAATATTCATGATAAAATTAAGACCATACATGAACAGTTTCATATTTCTGGGCCTAAGATGTCAAATTTCAAACTTGGTGAGAGCAGACACATTTGTGGTGCACTGACTTGTCAGAAATGGCCACTGCCTCGGGGTCAGTGGGCGGGATCATGAAGCAGACCGCTGGGGCGGTCAGTTTATGTCCTGCTGCATCCTTCACATCCCATTTGGTGCCGTTGTTCCTGAGCAGGGTGTACCTCTCCCCGCGCAAAACCTGCCCCTGGACACACCCAAACGTTTAAGAACTGGTAAAGTTACTGTAGCTTCACGTTTAAACATCATCAAAATAATTTAAATGCCATATCTGTCCACCTCCATCAATTAACGACACGTACCTCATCTGTGTCAAACTCACACAGAGCTTCAATGGGCAGCAGCTTCTGTGGGGTTTCCCTGCGGTACTTTAGAGGCAAAACCTGCACGCTGCGCTTCTGCAGAGCCTTGACTCGCTCATCAAAGTGCTCCATGGCCTTGGCTTGGTCCTGCAAAGACAGAGAAGCGTATTTTCACTGTTATAGAAAAAGTCAGCAGCATTGCCAGCTGTCCTTCATGTTTGGGTAAAAATCCTCACATCCAGCTCTCTGATGAGGCCCTCCATCTGGTAAACATCTTTGAACTCCGGGTTGTACTTCTGGTTGACCTCCGTGTCCAGCCGCTTCAGCAGGTCCTGAGTGTCCCGAGCCTCTTTGTGGTACTGCATACACACGAATGCAAACATGAACAATGATGAGCTTTATTTTTTGGATTTGTGCCTAGTTGAACACCATCTGTTATCTGTCTCCAACCTTGTGATATTCATTCATGTGCTTGAGGTGGTTTTCCTCACAGATGAGCAGGTTCAGGTACTCCTTCCAGTCAGCGTGGACTGCCTCCATATGAGCCTGACAACAACATGTGTAGACCACCATTAGCAAACGTCACCCATTAAAGTAACAGCAACGCAAACGCAAGCCACATACATCACTTATACAGGAAAGAAATTTTAATAACGTGGTTTAGATAGTTGGCACAACAGTGCCAACAAAGCAACAAAGCACAACATTGCTTTTGAAATATTAGGATGTCTTCACAAATATTTAACCACAGAGGGGTGTAAAAAGGGCTCTCAGGCAGATCCTTGTGGAACCCCAGAAAAGCCAAAAATGGACACCCACATGAACATGCTGAGAAAAAGTCCCTCCCGTACCTCGATAACATTTTTCCCTGGGTGGTCAGCAGAGATCAGCTTCTCTCCATCAGTATTGAGCTTGGTGATGGTGGATTCCTTGGACTCCAAACATTTACTGATGAAGTTCTGTTTGGTTAAAAAAACAATGAGTGAAGGGTAATGTTTCATTTATTTTTCAGTATTGTTCCTTGTGTGCTCTTAGGCCGATTAGATGAATTTTTCTTTCGTGCGTGGTGTGTGTCCTCCAGTCACCTCGTACTGCCTCTGGCGGGCAGGGTAGTCCAGGTTGGTGTCACTCCAGTCGTAGTTGATCCTCTCATCGGCCTGCTGGTCCATCCAGTACAGCTCATTGGTGCAGCGCTGCATGTAGTCCCGCAGGCTCAGCAGGTTGCGCTGACGAGCACTGGAGCTGGCCTAAATAACACACACAACAGACTCATTATTTGAGGGTCTCTGTACATACACATCCCAGTCCCACCACGTGCATTGATGAACGAGACTCACATATGCTCAGGAACAGATGTGACTGACAAAAAAATGTAGTGAAAGTGTAAATGTGCTTGTGTGTGAATCGGGAGTTTCTTACCAACAGTTTGTTGTACTTCATCTGAAGGCTGCTGATGTATTCCTACACAAACAGGGAGAGTGAGAATAAGAGAAAGAACCGCAAAGGAAATTCAACCAGTTCACAACGGGCAAGCATGGTTTTGTAATTACACCCAAGAGTCATATTTGGAAAGAGCTAATCACAAAAACTGATAAATCCAGGCATTTTGTTCTAACCTTATCTCCACCAGTGGAGATGTGAGGAGCCAGAGCCTCCACCTCACTGTGGAAGATGTTGTGCTCCTCCACCTCGGCTTCCACAGATGGAAGGTCCTGACCAAAGCCCTTGTTGTTCAGGGCGTCCTGGGGAGGGAGATAAAACAAGGCACTTAGTCTGAGCCTCCTGGAGGTGAGATGGAGCTGCAGAACTTTCAAATAAATGACAATCATATATAAAGAACCTTTAAAGTTGAAAAATAAAAGTCTTTGAAAGCAGCAGAACATCCAGATTCAGCAGATGTGGTGCTTATGTCATTGACCTTAAAATATATATACATTTATCTGACCTTTAGGTTCTTTTGAAGTAACATTGTGTTTCACCAAGATTAATTTGTTACCTTATCTGGACTCTGTTACATGAAACTACAATACTTTTAGCTGATACATCAGACTGACGTATTCATCAGGTTAAAAAACAAAAACATGTAGGCAGAACAGGGGCTTGTTGTTAGCACTGTTGGGTCACAGAAAGAAGATTTTCATGTTCTCCTTGTGCTTGTGTGGATTTCCCCTGGTGTTCAAGCTTCCTCCCACAGTCCACAAACAAGTATGTGGCCCTTGGAGGCCTAGGTCCCCCTTGTAAAAGAGAACTGTGATCTCAATGGAACTAACTTGCTTGAGCAAAGGCTAATATTATTCAAATGTAGTTCTCCTTCCCTTATCCAGAACAAAATAAGACTCAGAGCAGCATGATCCCTTCACACTGGACATTACAAGCTACACCAACCGGCTTCCTACCTGTTTCTCATCCATCATGTTGCCCCAGTTGATGCTGGGCATCCCTTCAGAGCGGATCAGCTGATAGATACGGTCATGGTCCTCTTTCAGCTTCATCACTCTGTCACGCAGTTGCTTCATGCTGAACACACACACAGAGTTTTAGAAAGTGTTTGGTAAAACTTAAACAATACCAAGCATTCTTAAATACAAGACTTTATTTAACAATAACAAAGGGATATTGTCTCTTATGTAGTGAAGAACAAATATGTGAACCCTTGGGATTAACTAGTTTTCTGCTTTAATTTGCTTCGTCCAAGTCATTATTTTTACTGTCTATTGAATACACCCATTAAATATTCATAGCACTACAAGGGAAAAAAAAGTGAACCTGTAGACTAATTAGCTCAATGAAAGCTAACTGGAGTCATTATTTTATATGCCTGGAATCCAATTAATGAAATGAGTTTGGAGGTGTGGTTCTCAGAGCTACACTGACAGACAAAAGACTCAAACATTTGCTGATTCAGTTAGCTGTTTATAAGATGTGAACCATGTCGCACTAAAAGGAGGTCTCTGAAGATGTACAATCAAGAAAAGTTGATCTGCATGAGGCTGGAAAGGAAAGCCATCTCAGGGTGTTTAGACGTCCATCCAGTCCAGTTAGACAAACTGTCTAGAACTGGAGACAGGTAGTACTGAGGCTACTCTTTTTTAGAAGTGTACATCCAGCTAAGATGACTCAAAGTAAAGAAGAGCCCAAGAAGAAAAGCTGAAGGATTAAAGACATCACTGGAAATGGAGACATCTCAGTTAAGGAGTCTGCCAAACAAATCATCACTGAACATTCACAAAGTCCATGGAATAAAATAAATACAATTCTGCACACCTGAAGTTTCCAAAAGAATACTTTGGGCAATCTACTGGGAAAGTATTTTGTGGACTGATGACATAAAAGTTGAATAAGAATATTCAGCACTATGTATGGAACAAAAAGATCAGAGCTGAGAAACATCAAACCATCATCCCAGTGGTGAAGGATGGTTAAGGAAGCATTGTGATTTAGGCTTTCTTTGCTGTTCACAAAAGGGGTCTAGACAGTATTTTGTCTGTCGCAGTCAGACGTTTGGTTGAAGTGTGGTCCAGTCAGACTATACCTGAACGCCACAGAGATACTGTGGAATGACCTGAAGAGAACCGTTGACACTACACGTCCTACTGATGTGCCTGATAAAGCAGTTCTGTTGAAAACACTGCTGTCAAAGGAGGTCCAACCAGATGTAAAGTCCAAGGGTTCATTTAGTTTTTCAACCAGCGTTGTGAATATTTAATGGGTTTGATCCATAAAGACCTGAGAAATTCTAAATGTTTGTGTTATCAGCTTAAGTACATTATTGTGACTTAGATGAAGACCAAATCATCCATCCATCTTCCTCCGCTTCAAGACCAAATCATAATGATAATTTAATTATGAATTTCACTATCTACATCTTTTCATCACAGACAATAAACTGGCCTGTGAGTATTAGAGAACTACTTACTCTTGTTCAATCATTTCAGCCTGTGGATGCTGCAGGCGTTTGGTGTTCTGGGCGTCCTCGTCAAGACCATTGAGCAGTTCCAGAGAATTCATGATTCTCTTGTTGGTGTCATCTTGATACAGCGGCTGTTTGCCCTCATTGATCTTACTCACATCCTGCAATGAAGAAAAATAACCACATGATAGGTGTTATTATGAAGTTATTCCCTCTTGATTCTTTTTCTTTGTTTAAAGTATTTAATGATATTTCCAGGTGGTTTTGGCAAAAATAGTCAAAATGAGCACTGAATTCTTATAGTCTTTGTAAAGAAACATTGGACAATCTATGAAAAACAACTGAGCCTTTTGAGAAATATTCAAATTTCAATTATGTGACCTGTTTGCTGAAGACTTCTGTCATTGAGATTTTACCAATTTATATAGGAGATTGATGGTAAATCCCTCAGAAGAGGTAAACACTGCATTTAGCCTGCTTTAGGCTTATAATTTTTTTTTTTTGATATATTGATCCCGAGTGGGGAAATTTTTTCTCCGCATTTAACCCATCTGGGCTACTACACTAGAGCAGTGGGCTGCCACGGTGTGGCGCCTGGGGAGCAGGCAGGGATTTCAGGTACCTTGCTCAGGGGCACCTTATCCATGGATGTGGACGTGGGGAAGCGCTTGTTCAGGCACTCCCCCCGCCCACATCATTGGTACCGGCCGGTGACTGAACCCTCCGGTTGCCAGTCCAGGTCTCTAGCCGGTACGCCACAGAACCCCCATTGTAATCTCTTGCTCATTTACCTTCTTCTGAAAAAGATAATGTCAGTTTATGATGTTCAGTACCTTGTTGAGATTCTGCTCGACATCGTAGATGTTCTTCTCCACTTTGTCAGCATTTTTCTGCAGTTTCTCGATCAAAGCGGACAGCTCTGTGGAGGGAGCACTGGAGGACAAATGGAGATGAAAAGAGATGAGAAATATAGGAAACACAAACCTATTTCCTGATCCTGTTGCACACAAGTGGTACAGTCAAAACTGGAAGCATCCTTGACTTTGCATTGGAGAGTTTGAGTAGAAGACAGCCATGATGCAACAGCCACTCTGCCTGTTTTTATTGTTGCTTTTAAATGTCCTGAAGACATTAACTATGTTTAGTTACAAGCCAAATACATTATTGTAAATAAGACAATATAGCAACATGTGACAATGATACTTAATGTATCTTAATGTGATTTTAATTTACTACAGTTATGATTTTATGTGGATTAATGTCACCATTTTATTTAGAGTATGGTCCTAGTAGGGTTCATATACAAGTGTCGTCCATGTAAATTAACTTCATGTCAGCCATAGACTACATGAATGAATCACAATGTAAATGTATAACCTTCTTATGCATAAATCCATTGTGATAACCCATTTCATGGACATTCACTCAGATCTGCAACTTGTTGTCTGACCTCTTGCTTTGAAATGAAGTTAAACTTTATGAAAACTTGAGTTTCAAGTCTTTGCTTTCAGTCTTGCATAGAGATATAGTCACATACCAAAGTTGGATAAATATAAAGAATATAAACATATATACAGTTTTATTGCTGAATATATAAAATAACCGAGGAAAATTGAATATGTTTTAGAATTAAATCGGAAAAGCACTGTACTTAATGTTTTATTCCTGTATAACTATCAGAAGATGTCTTTGAAGTGCAGAAAACACTGTCCAATGTCAACCATCAGGGATTATTTTGTCATCCTCAATGTGAGTGAATGAATGAATATCAGTCCAAGTTAAAAGCATGTCTTACATTAGCGTTTCTTACAGAGCACAGACCACATCTTTCCTTCAAGAAAAAAAAACAGCAACAAAAAAACTGGCCTGACATGTTTCTCCTTCATGCCATCCATCGAACACACCTTGTCTAGTTGCTATGACAACCATCAACCACCATACTGTGCGCCTTTGTACATGCTCACATGATCCTGCAGCAAACCCAGTACACCAACTCAACTGTAGATGCTTAAAACTGAGTATTTGCTGGATCACCTGCAAAGCTGTCTTCATGTATTTGTACTGAAAACATCCAGAGCAGGTTAGCAGCAGGGCCTGACTGATAAACTCCTATGCCTGGTTTAAGATGGTAACAGACAGTTTGTCCACCAGAGAGCACCGACAAGTTAAATGTTGAGAAATGTGAAACTCTTTTCTGGACATGAGTGATATCTGCTGACCGTAGTGTTTCCTGTGGCATTTAAACCAGAAGTAACTAATGTTTTAGACAAAACAGATTTTTATGCACAACTGAAGCCAACAGCAAAGCAAATGAATGTGCTCAGGCAAGTTTTACTGAGCTTTTGTTGATTCTCAGTCATCCAGGTCACTGTGATCCTTAAAGAAGAAGACACTAGTCCAATCCTGAAAGACTTATATCTAACTAATGGGAAGTTTTAGGTTCACTGCTGGTGGGACATTCATAGTCTGTGAACTGTTTAAGTCATTGACTGACTGTAATTACATGATTGTAATATCTAAACAAGCATTAATGTCTTCATACATGATTATGTAATAGGATATTAGAGCTGAAGTGTAATCTAGTGTGATCTAGAACACATGCCACTGCAAGTCTGCAGATTGAAATGAAACTGAAAGTGTTAAATTTGTGTGAGAAAGAGTCTTCTTAACCATCCTGGCAGATTCACACCCATGCAAAATTTGTGCACGACTTACATGGAGCCTCCAGGATGCACCCTTCAGGGTGTCATTCCAAAGCCAGTAGTTGAAACCACTGCAGAACAAGTCTGAACTGGTGTACCATCAATGTCTGCAGAGGAAGATGGCAGTATTTTCATGCCATCTGTACGATTGAAGCCCTGGGGCGAGGGGGGGGAGGGCTGTCTGACCCCTGACAGCATAAGCTTGCAATAATATACATGTGCACTTCAAACTAGCATGGCTTTATTCAGGGGAAAGCCAAGTGTCTCCTAAATTTCATAAATGTACATCATTATACAAGCATGCGATGCCTGAAGGACGTCAGGCGTTTGTCTTATGCAAATTTATGAGCACTGCTTTACTGGTTTGTGTAGGGCTTTTGCAGAATATTAGAGCAAACATGTTTTTGTTGAAGAATTGCAAACAGATGTAAACTAACCCTCTCTGAATGTTTAAAGGGAAGAGCCACATATTACCTCACTGAAAACACTTTTGTTTGGATTTTCAACTTGATTTCAAGCAGCAAAATGTGGTGTTGCAACAGTCGAGGAGCTGAGCCATGTGCTCTCTGCCCCATATGTGTTGTCACTTTACTCTGGAGGCTCACTGGCTCAGTGTTTTTTGTTGGTTCTGGAACAGGGGAGAGGGTCTAACTGGAACCAGAATGCTGCAGAACTGAGTCATGGAGGGTGTGTCGGGCTGATGCTCACAAACTGAGTTTGCTTGTTGTGCACGTGTCTGCAGCCTAAACATGCACTATGTGGCTTTTCCACTAATTGTAGTGGTTTTACACCTCTGTGGTGCATCAAATGCATCACCCTCTGGATATTGTGAATCATCATGAGTTTGTAGGCCCAGTAAAATAAAAAAAGAATATTTTCTGTGTATATCTTCATTTGTCTGCAAATAATCCTATTTCAAAGTTTTGTTTATACAGCTCAATTTAAAAGAAAAAAAAAAGAAAAAAAGGCATCGACTAAAACTTGCAAAAATTGAGCAAAAGGATTAGCCCATTACAAGACAGCAGATGCTTTTGGGTCTAATCTGGGCTGCTTTTGGTGCACAGATTCAGTTCTGGCAGGTGCAAAGTGACCCAGACTTGGCCCAAAGGTCATGAGCTGGACCTAGCTGGAGTTATGGCATATAGGGGGTATTATGTGTAATACAAATTTGGTTGATGAAGGGTTGTATAAGTACTTTCATCCAGGAAGCCACAGTCACTCAGAGTCAACGCCTTCAATCAAGTTCAAATATGGGCCGAAATGAGACCAAATGTCTATTAACAGGCTCCTCGAAACCTTAGAAAAGCTGTTTCTGGCTGTTAAATTACAGTTTGTTATTTTTTTTTTTTTTCTTTTAAGGCATTGTTTGAAAAACCCCAAATTTATAAATTACTGTTTTTTTTGACTTGATAGTCTTGTCAACCGTGACTCTACAAACCCACAAGAGGGTCACGCTATGGAAGCAAAGCGGATGTATCCAAAAATCCAGATAAATCACGGGACATGTGTTCATCTCCTTCAGTAACACACTTTAAACCATCGTGGAACCATTGCAGAGCAGATAAAGAAACTACTAGATGGAGGTATTCTTTTTTCCTGATGACAGGTGGGGCATCTGGACAAAACAGATAAGTGGATCTTTTGGTATTCAGCACTTCAGAGTGCCAGCTAAGTGACAGAGAGCATCATTTCTGTGAAAAATCCCTGTATGGGTTATCCTTTAAAACTTTAGTCTCATTTTATCATTTCCAGGGTTTCCCGTAAACTGAGAGAAGTGACAGACTTTGGGCTGTGGCTGCAGCATTACTATGGGAGACGCCCGAAGACATTCCTCTCACATCGTTCTTCCACGTAGGACAGAAGAATACTTATCAAACCAGTCAGTGCAACTTTATTACACAGCTTATCAGGCACACCCACTCTTGAGTTAAAGTAGACATTGTGCAATCGGAGCTACAAGCAAACCCCACAGCTTTCTGTTACCTCTGTTTTATCACAACAGTGCTGAAAACATGTAAATGCTGTTTTACTTAACAAATAAATTTGACAGGCAGAATGCAGTCCAGAATGATCAACACAACCCATAATAAAAATAAACACCAGAGCTGTTAGTGGATATATACAGACTATAAGATCCATCCATAAGGGCCCCCACTGTAACTAGGGGGCCCCTCCCAAGCTACAGTCTGCCTCAACATACAATGTTTATGGGAAAGAACATTATGTCATCATTTGCTGCCACCAAAACAAGAACATTTAAGTAGCTACTTTGCTGTGAAGATTTAAAATTCTGTCCCAGATATAAAACAACTATTCACATTGACAAATCTGTGAGTTTTCTCATGCAAACTGGCTGGTTAAAATTTAAACATTTATGACATCAGAAATCCTGGGTTTATAAACTCAGATGATCAGAGTTTTCATCTAATGAATTTGCTGATTTAGTATAGGTTTATTTTGCTATCTCGAATCTTGAATACACTTTAGGGTAGAGTGGGGATACGTGGATCATCTTTAAGTGTTGGGATGATTTAAAAAAATAAAAATAGAAACGACCCTGCATGTTTTGTATTTGAATCTACTCGCACTGTTCACAACTAACGACTGCTTTTGTATTTTGTGCAGACGTAATATTAAAAACATTATGATAAAGTGTCTGAAACGCAGCAGATCAGCTGGATCGGACGCAGGAACACATCCGGAACTTCCACAGAACAAAAACAGCTGCAGAAAACAGGAACAGCTGACTTACGTTGTTTTGGGCTGCGTGATCGCGGTGGACTTGCTCTTCTTCTTCAGCATGGCGGCGGTGGTTCACCTGTCAGCGGTGAAAACAGTCCCAGGACAAGTGTCAAAGTCTCTGCGTTTGCGCTCTGCTCGTGTGTGTGCGTGCGTGTGAGATGTGTACCCACGCAGCCTCTCGGCGTCAATGAAATGCGCCCCTCACCTTCAACGTTGACGTTTAGTCTGCGGACACCCGCCCTGTGTACCTGTCTGTCAGATGAGAGGGCGGGGCCACGGATGCGGAGACACGCCCACACGTTTTCCCTCATTCTTTATTTCAGTCTATGGGAGTGTACAGTTTTGAAAATGAGGGCTGCGAATTAACTAGATATTTTTATACAGTGAAAGAAGGGGGAAAAAAAGGGACCATGAGTGATTTCATGCAGGCAGGCTGGGATGTAATGACACAAAAATGCAAGCAAATGCTAAACCATGTGACACAGGGTGTGGACCACAGAGACAGAAGCACTGAATAAAACGTTGTTCATGACAACATGCTCCAGAAGAGCAGATGAGAAGGAGTCAAGAGAAAAACCATGACATGATGAGATCTTTGATGATACAGATCACAAAAGAAATCTTACTGCGTGAGTGAGAGAGATAGAGAGAGTTTGTATCGGGGGTGTGGCAGTCAGGACTGCAGTGACTGAACCAGTCAGACAAGACAGTGATACCTTGTTGGGTTTGTGCTTGTGTGGGCTCTTGTTTTTCTTACCTTGCCAGGGCCTTCTTTGGTATATTAACTGATCTTGTTGAGATTAGTAGTCCTTGTTGGGACCAAATCCTGGTCAGATATCCATTTTTTAGACATATTCAATCAGAATCCCACTGACATTCAGACTCAATTTGTATGTCCATGCTGACATTTTCTAATTCAGGCAGTTACTATGGTAGTATGTATGTAACAAACCAACATGGAAGGTGGAGTACTGTCTCTGCTACTGTTGCAAATGGTTATGTGAAGCCACCATGGGACTGCGTCTAGCTTCCTAAACTGACACCAGCGTTGAATCTCCAAAATATGCAGTTCCTCAAATGACCACTAGGGGCTGGCTCTAAAAGTGAGTCAATTTCCACCAAACTCCATGTCAAAATATTCAGCTTTATAGCAAAAATAAACATATTTATAGTCTGAAAATGGGGGATTATTTTGATGTACCCCATCATTTAAGATATTAAACCACCAATATAATTTGGTGCATGGTCTTTGAATGACAGCTGCTTTGCAGTCTGTGGTGTCAAATGAGTAGCTGTTTGTCACTTTAGCTACTAGGCAGTTAACTTCATATATGTAGGTAATAATTTTTATTTTAAAAATTATATGCCTTGCCGTGGTCAGCAAGCTTGGAGTTCAATTGACGCTCAGCTAGAGCCCTGACAGTCCTCATTTCAGATGTGTGAAAGATAGTGTGGAATGAGGACTAATGACAGATTGAGTTAGAATGACAGTAGGCTAGCCCAACTGCAACACGTGTGGTGGAATAGACAGGATGTGACCAGTGGGTCCCAGCTCTGCTCCTTTTGTGACATGGTGCTGCACAGAAAAAGAGGCTTCAAAATCACTGTCTAGAAATGCTATGGGTGACATCACAGAGGGTTTGTCCAGTTCTTCTTATACAGTGGATGAGTCAACACCTGGTTATATGGCCTTGACCAGAACTCTAAACCACTCTTGACAGACAGATGACCCAGTTCTTTGCAATGGTGCAAATTTTCTACAAGTTACAACAAAATGTCAGAGACACACAGAGCTTCTGTGCGCAGTTTTATTTCGGGATCCGTCCATGCACCTTAGTTGATGTCGTGCTACCATGCCAAACCCACGAGTGAAAGCAGAGCAAATGGAGTCATCGTTGCTTTTTGAAGACATCACTTCCATCACTTTGATTTTATTTGTGTCATTGCAAATTACACAAAACATGATTTGAAATCTTATTTGAGCGACCAGATCATTTAGGTTGTGACACATCACACTGTGAAAGTTCAGCTGTAATTGCTTTTGAAACCACGTCTGAGTCTAGTTTTAAGCAGATAGAAGGAAAAAAATATGTTTCATGTGTTGTTGTTTTTAGATGCTCAGACTGTCAACAATTCTGTCAAGATTCAATAAGATTTGGGCCGCCATTCTGAACATAGTACCATTTCTTGGGTTGTGATTAGGTCCTCGTTGGGATAGCTCTGCCGGTTTGTGTGTTTGCATGTGTGCATGTCATAACTCTCTACAGGGAGCTGAACTACAAAAGTAAAACAAACTGTTTCACCTAATACTGTTTACTGATCTTTACATCCCACCATCTCAAATCACTTTAGTTTTCTCCAAATGTGGATTTGAGATATTAGTAACTACAATGTGCATTTGAATAAATTTGGTGTGAGAATAAAGCAAACACTTGAGCTTAATTAAGTACATTTTACCAGATATGAGTAAATGGTAGAATAGATGGTACACAAATATTTCATGTTATCTTTTCATGTACTGGGACTGATTTCTCTGTTGTGTAGCACTTTTTTTTTTTAAAGAATATTCAGACAGACTTTCCAGATTGGTTCATTTTGGCAATTCTTATTTTATTTTTATTTTTTGTTGCTGTTTTTTAACGACCAGCTCAGTGAATTTTTGTTGGTGCTGATCCTTGCACTGCTGGAATCTGTGAAGTCTTATTTTTAAACCGATAACGGGCTAGTGATTGTAGCATGTCTGCTTAGTGTTATCATCCATTACTAACAGTCTTCATCTAATTTCCATGAATGCAGGTTTACTTCTGGTTCCTAGAGCATCTACACGTAGATGGGAGGCAGGGCCTTCAGTTATCAGGAAGCATCTCCTAGTTTGGGTTCAGGAGGCAGATACTGCCTTTACTTTCAACAGGGTCATGTTGTTAAAACAACAAAAAACAAAAACCCCAACCTTTTCTGTGCATGAGAATACACATGTCGGTGTTTGAAGTGATCAAAAACTCTGTCGCAACTCAACCATGTCACTTAGTTTTGGGCGGCTGGAGTCTGAAATCAGATTTATTGGGTCATGTGACAGAACAGAGGAGAAGGATCCAGCCTGCGTCATATTTTCCATTTGTTGATCATTCGAGATTGGGGAAAGCTACAGAAAACAATTTCAAAAGAAGCATATCCCGATGAAAGAGAGAAAAGAAAAGAGTGACTTAACTTCTTTTCACTCCCTAAACCCAGCTGGTATAATCAGAGTTGTAAAAACATGTTGAAAAGAGACCTTGTGTCCTTCATCTTTTTTCTTATTCTTGGGGGAAAATAAGCAGTTGGAGCTGGCTTGAGTGACCCCAAACGATCCATCATCCTCATAGGAGGCAGCAGGTAGATTTATATCTCTGTACGTTAGTCCAGGCATATGTGAAGCAGGAGTAGTCTGAAACTAAGGTCTCTGTACTTTCAAACCAACTCTAATGAATATTTGCATGTTAATCTAAGCCTTATTCTTTTAACTATGGGTTGTTCTTTTTTTTAAAATTAATATTATTTCATTGGTGTAAACCAGTTCTTAGTTCTGCGTGCAGAGAGGCTATGACAATTTCATTGCTCTGTAGTTGGTTATTTTGCAAATTTACATATTAGCATTATGTGAATTTTAATTGGATTGGAATTATTGAATTATAAGATGACTATCATGGATTTGATTTAATTACAATATAATTTACTTAGAACTGGACAGAGCTGGAGTTGCAGAGATTCATTTTTACGTATTTTTAGTGCTTCTTAACGGTTTGTGGCTCTGGTTTGCACATTTTAATCAATGATACACTGTTGAGTTGTCATTCACATAAACACTCATGCCACACACACAAACACACACACACACACACACACACACACACACACACACACACACACACACACACACACACACACAC
>JBAMYA010007809.1:0-17876 GCA_037176975.1 Arrhamphus sclerolepis | reverse complement strand
TTTTCCGATCAAAAATGATGAATCCCGTTTTCTGTGGTCAAAAAGAGACAGGTTTTGGTTTGATTGTTCTCTCAAGGCGGGGAAGAGCAAAACCAAGACTTTTTATGGTCATGACGACACAATCAACTCAGAGTGTCAGACACCTCCTCATGTGAATGCACCGTAACTGGAATTAACGTCAGCTGCAGGTTAAACCACAGAGCCTAACAACTGTACCTTGATGTTTAAGAGTATAGGCAACTTACTTACATAAAATACAGGTTTGACACTGAGCGAAACTTTAACCCTCAGCTATACGAGTGACTGTCCAATAGGCCCATAAAGAACCACTATCTTAAAAGAAAGACAAGCTTCCCCAGTCAAACAAGTAAAGGGAAAGATAAGAGTATGGGAGAAGTGCCCAATGCATCATGGGAGATGCTCCAGCAGTCCAGGCCTATAGCAACATTAGACTAAATGGGTGACTCCGGGTCACCCAAGCCAGTCCTCACTACAGGCTTCTTTAAAGAGGACAGCTGAAGTAAGGAGCCTGATAAATGTTAAACTTAAGTCAGTTTGGGCTTGTGAGGCAGACACCATCTGAATCTTTAAAACGCTCAAAACTGTCATTTAAAGTTAGAGATAGTTAGGTCTGAGCAAGCCATGAGATAAAAGACATTTCAGGGCAGCCAATAAAGAATTAGTGTAGATGAGAATAAAAAAAAACCCAAAACAAACAAACAAAACAAACAAACAAGTACATGAACTAGTTTTTCTGCATCACTCCGAGACAGAATGTTCCTAACTTTGGCAGCATTATGAAGGTATCCTGCAAGCTTGTTTTGTGTTAATTAAGGGACTAATCCTGATCAAAAGCAACCCCAAGGGGTTTTAGACTGGTACTAGAAGCCAAAATAACAGTCTGTCCAAAGACTGAGCCTCTCAGGATTGTAACCAACCTCAGTTTTATCTGAATTCAGATATTGGAAGACATCCAAGCTTGAGTGATTAAGAAATTCTTGGAGTTCAACTATTTTCTTTCATCTGCTGAAAATTACCTGCTGGAGCCATTTCTAAAGTGAAAGTTATCAGCCGTCATGTAAATGTATAGATTTACTCAAATATGTGTTTCAGGAAACAGATCATGTCCCAGTGGAACTGTGGAAAGAACAACTTGCACATGTTTGAAAATCGTCGGCACTGGAAATCCAGCAGAAATGAACTGAATCCCCAGAAAAACAGCGCTACACTTTAACACATAAAGCACACTCTTGTGTACTCGGCAGGGGGCAGTGACCTCGTGGTTTCTCTGAAGAGTGGCCGAATCAGGGGAGAGTACGCGACTGTGAAAGGCACAGAGAAGAGGGTGAGGCAGTACCTTGGAATCCCCTTCGCTCAGCCACCCGTGGGCCCCCTCCGCCTGGCGGCTCCCCAGAGTGCAGAACCCTGGGACGGCGAGAGAGACTGCACGCAACAGCCCCCCGTGTAAGACTTAATGACCCCTGAATCACCAAAGAGCACAAAACAAGTTTTTCTTTTTTTCGTTTTTGACTCTAGATTACTGTTCTTTGTCTGTTTCAGATGCATCCAAGATCGAGAAAAACTTATAAATGTCTCTCAAGCGATGTCTCTTGATTTCACTGCACCAGAGCTTTCTGAGGACTGTCTGTATCTAAATGTGTACACTCCAGCAGACGCAAGAAATGGAGACAAGCTGCCGGTGAGTTAAAAGGTTGTAAATGCCAGTATCAGTGGGAGTGCGACCAAGAATGCACTGGACAGGTGCCAGCCAATGATATAACTCTTTCAACTCTGGTCACGTGATCTTTCCATTTCATTTTCACATGAACTGAAGGGAGACACACAAAGTGTCTGTGTGCTGCACTCCAGCGCTGTGTGCCAGCTTGTAGCTCCTTTCTAGGTCAGAGTTCACCTTTGTTCAGCCTTGACTTAGCTGATATGTACATTTGAACAGGACAGACATATTAAAAAAGAGAGAAATAAAGTTCACATTAACTCCACAAGAGAGACTTATAAATGTCTGTAAACAGGTGGAAATACCTGAAAGAGATGGTACATGACCACAAAGTTGCTCAAAATGATCTTAAAAACACAAAAATGTCTGTCAAATATAAGAATGATCACTAAAGGAGCAACAATGTGATTGTGAAAAGCCCTCAACACGTAAAAAAAGACCATAGCAAAGATTTTCAGAATGACCACTAGGACTTGTAAAATGGCAACAAAGCAATGCAACACAGGTACAAGATAACAAAACAGCCAAAAGGAGGATGCAAAAAAAAAGTACAAAGTAAAAATAAAACAAACTAAAAAAAAGACAATATGCAATGTGAACTAACAGATACACAGAATGGCTAAAAGAGGTGCAAAATGAAAAAAACACACACACACACAGAAAAAGCACAAAGTGACGCACACGTAACAACACAAACCACTAACCATAAAGGGGTATGTGGATAAAATGGTTACCGCCTCAAAACGCTCACACGTTGCATTATGAATCACGCAATAATACATAGATAAGAGTGCAGATGTGTAAATATAACTGTTGACCCCAGTGGGGGCCCGGGGGGTCGCTGTGAAGCGCTGTTGTAATTGTACTGTACATCCAGCTGTGAACAGCAGGCTCTTGTGTTCTGTGTCAGGTGATGGTGTGGATCCATGGAGGGGGTCTGACAATGGGTGCAGCCTCTCAGTATGACGGCGCTCCGCTGGCTGCGTATGAAAACATAGTGATGGTTGTTATTCAGTATCGCCTTGGCATTCTGGGATTCCTGAGGTAAGGAGGACTTTATGTAAATGATTCTCTGAGAGCCTGCAGCAGGTGTGTTGACTTTTCCTCTGCCAAAGCACTGGAGACGAGCACGCTTTGGGAAACTGGGGTTTGTTGGATCAGCTGGCAGCTCTGAAGTGGGTTCAGGAAAACATCGAGGCCTTCGGCGGTGATCCACAAGCCGTCACAGCTGCTGGAGAATCTGCTGGAGGCATCAGTGCATCCATACTGGTACTTTATATCATTCATTTCAAATCAATACTTTAATACCTTCGATCCCCATTGTACGTGTATTGTATAAATCACATCCAACTTTCCACTCGTCACATCCAATTCATGTTCTTTTTGCGCAGACTCTGTCTCCAAAAGCCAAAGGACTGTTCCAGAGGGCAATTTTTCAAAGTGGAGTTGCAACACTTGGGACGTACACCTCAGAGCATCCTTTGACTAACGCCAAGGTACGCAAATATGCCTCTCATCTGTCCTTAAAATGAAGTTCATGAATGAAGCTTTTTGTTTCAGTACTGTGCTTTTTGGACACACATGCACCCATTAGCAAAAAGCATATGCAGTAAACTGGGAATCTGACACCTCCGTATGCTGGTTGTTACTGAAAGACGAAATTGACAATGCGGTCCCACAACAGTCTAATAGTGAGTTCAGACGTATATCAGTCAAACAGAAACTTCCTTCTGTTATCTCTGATGTGGGTGCTGTCTACTTTCATTTTCAGGACCAGATTCAGGCTTCAAAAACAAGAGCATGTGCTTATGTAGAACCTTTCTAGTCCAGGGACCACTCAGGGCACTTTTACAACAGAGTTATTGTAAAAGTGTAGTTGTTCCAGTAAATCAAATTACATTATCAATAAAGTTTATGTAAATGACGCCTTGCCAGAATCTTGTGCTACTAATTAGCCTAAACAGCAGATTTTTGTGGGGTGGGAGGAAACTGGAGCAGACACAGGGAGAACATGTAAAGTCCACGCAGAAAGACCAGCTGATCTGAGATCCAACTGAAGCAACTGGTGGATTTCAGGATTTGACCTCTACAGTCAAGAATAAGACCACTTTTATTTTGTAGGTTTAAAGTTTGCTTTTGGGGCCTCCATGTGCACAATATGAGGAAGTGGTGCATGCTGCACTCCATTAGGCTTCCTCAGGATCTGCCAAACAGAAAAAAGCAGGCTTTAATAGAGAGGCCAGCTCCGGCCCACCCCTTCAGTTATCTGGCTCGGTAGGGCGTGCAAGCGTGCAGTCGTATTCTTATAATTCTGACATTTCAATGCGACTGCTCGTCTGATTTGGTGCTGACATCAAAAGTGGAATAACTAAAGTCACTGGTTTATGTTGAAAAGCCCTGACTCAGCAAAAAAGAAAACGTTTACATTTTTGTCAAAATTTGTGATTTAAGTAAAAATGTATTTTTTTTCTTTTTCTTTTGTTTGTTTGTTTGTTTGTTTTTTCAACAAAAGTTGATGATTTTGGGGGCAAAAAGTTGAAGTTAAAGAAACAAAGTGGAGTTATTCAACTGCAATTATTATGTTGCAAAATGGTGATATTTAAAAAAAAAAATTAAGTTTTCATGAAATAAACATGTGACATTGCAATATTTGCAATTTTACAACAAAATTTCCTTTTTCACCAAAAATTGTGACATTACTACTGAAATATGAGATTTTATGATAAAAAAAATTGATTTTTCTTTCTTCTTATTATTTATTTATTTTTAACATTTAGCATGTTGATCAAGCGGCCCAGTGTGAAATAGTTTGACAGTCCTGCTTTAGATCAAACCATTAATTAGCTATCAAAGACGCATGCGTGCATAACCTCATGTAGTTAGACTGTGTAGAAATCTGATCTCAGTACCATTAGAACCCTGAAATCATTCCTGCGTGCAGGTCAGTTTTGATGCTGTATGATGGTGTTGTTTACTTGTTTTATTTCTCCACGTCAACAACCCCTCATCCCCAGATTGTTGCCAACGTGACGGGATGTTGCGACTGCAGCACAGAAGAACTTGTCCGGTGTATGAGGGGGAAAAGTGTGGATGAGTTAGTTGATGCAACTAAAAAGGTAACCATGTTATTTTATTGTCTGCTTGTCATATTAATGTATTCAGCTTTTATTGTTTTTCTTTTTTCTTTTTTTTCTTGGGGGGAGGGAGTCCTGTTGTAGCAGATGTGTGTGTTTTTACAGAAAAACCATACAGACAGCGTTTCCATACTGTAAATTAACGAGGACATTACACAAGCAGGCATATTGTTAATTGTAAATTGCTAGAATTTCAGTCTTAACAACCCTACTGTGTTGGATATCGATTTTCCACAGCTGCATGTTTAAGTTTAAGTCAAATCTGGGAATTCTCTGATCAGAAAACTCATTTTGGCCACAAGATGGCAGTCTGAGATCACCTTCTGTTGCCTGACGCTGGCCTGCTGTACTGTACAATAAGCTGTGCTGTTAAAAAAAAGATAATTTCTGTCACATGTTTAGCTGAAAATCTTCCTTGGAGCCATTGTGGATGGTGACTTCCTGCACAGCACAGCTGAGGTGCTTCTTCAGAGGAAAGAAGTTCTGAACGTTCCTGTGATGTTGGGGATAACCAACCATGAGTTTGGCTGGATCCTGCCTCAGGTCACAAAAAATAAAAAAATTCTGTCACGTGTGGCACAGCCTTCACTGTTATTCATGTCAGCGCCACTCAAGGTTCACATACTTTCTGTTAACTGATTTGGGATTTTTGTCTCCTCCCTGTGGATTGCAGAATTTTGGGCCCCCTGGTTGGGAGAAAGGAATGAACAGAGAGCTGGTGCTGGCCGTGGTGAACATGTTCAATCCTGCAGGGGTGAGCAGTGCAGCTGCAGCTGTTTTATAGCTCATTTATTAAATGAAGCTGGATAGCACATCATTTGTTTCTAATTGAGGTGCTTTAACATAATTTGACTAAACTGCATAGGTTTCATTACTGTCGTAATTATTAATAATTTAATTATTTTTGAACTAGAAAGACAAATCAAGTAACAGCAGTTTAAATGGAAGCACCCAATTTAGTAAACACAAACAAAAATAAGGAAAAACAATCAGAAAATGTGATGCTAGCTAGCTCCTGTATCTCAGTGACATATTCAGGGATTTTCTGATACTACTATTTCTATATTCTGATACCCGTACCAGCTTTCATATCAGCCTCTACAAAATCGATCCAGCATCAATGATGTGCCAAAGTAACCAAAGACATCAGGCTTCACTTTTCTGACTTTGTAAAACACAACGTAACATATAATCACACGCATATGAATGTTTTCTGCATTCATTTATACACTCTTATTTTTCCACCAGCATTGTGAATGGTTAATGGTCTATATTCAATAAGGACTAATTATACCGGCTTGTGACTGTTTATTATTATGACTTACATGAAGATCAGATTACATTTTATAGTAAAATTATGTTAAAAACATTTAATTCCAAGGGGTTTGCAGATTTTTTCTTGCCACTGCAGCTGTGTGCAGCCCTTAAGTGTGACGTAGCAGTGAGTCACATACGTATAACCAAAGGGCTCGGCCTGCTGGGTAGCCCAGTTTAAGCAGCTAGTCCATGTGGGGAGGCTACAGTCCTCCTGCAGCGGTCATAGTTTGACTCCAGGTCTCTAACCTGTTGCTTCATGTCTTTGCCATTCTGTCTATGCAAATAAAGGCCACAAAAATAAAAAATAAAAAATCAACCGAAGCAGTCAGTTTAGTCTTGTAGATCTGGTGTTTATTGAGCTTAATATTCCAGTATAAGTAAAGGACTGGAACAACCCTTGACATATTCTGTCAAAAAGAACGTTTTTTAATTTGACTGTTACAGTACATGGGGATTTTTTTTCATACATGTCCTAAAGAACATTTAAAATTGTTTAGCTGCCAACCCCCAAAATATCGTTGAACATCCATCCATCCATTATCTACACCCACTATTTCCAGTACAGGGTCACGGGGGTCTGCTGGAGCCTATCTTAGCTCACTTCGGGCAAAAGGCAGGGGTATCTTTGGACATGATACTATATTAATTGATTCAATTCAGTTTTATTTTTATAGCATCTATTTACAACACAAGTAACACCTCTAGACGCTTCTCAAAAACCTAGAGCATGACCCCTCAAGCACATGACAAGCCAAACAGTGACCAGAAAAAACTCCCTGATGGGAAGAAACCTTGAGCGGGACCCAGCAAGACAGAGAGGATGAAGGACAGAGAGGGGAGAGGCACCAAAATATATAAACATGTGGTGGTCGGAGGGTTGGAGTGCAAGTTGGCCATGTTAGTTGGCGTCCTACAGTGGCATCTAGTCAACAGGTGTATGGTCAGAAGATGGATCAGCATAACCAGAAGATGGCTTGAGACTACAGAGTTAAACGCTTTATCAAAAAAGGAAGGTCTTAACTCTAGCCTTAAATGTAGAGTGGGAGTCTGCCTCCTGGACTGAGGTTTGGAGTTGATTCCAGAGGAGCCTGATAGGACCTACAGACTCTTGGAACAGCAAGTAAACCTGCATTCAGGGAGCGGAGTGTTCTACTAGGACAGTAAGGAACTATGAGATCTATTTGTTTTTCTATTGGATCTGCTTGTTTTGTTTCAGTAACAGTGAGTCACTTTTGTGCAGCTGGCTGACTACTTATCTGTGGAGTAACTTTTTTTTTTCTCTTTCCTGACATGAGCTAATGAAATCAGGAGCTGGCCACTGACCAAAGGTTTTTGTTGTTTGCAGTTTGCATCAGCCAGCGTGTAGATCCACACAGGCATTCATTTCAGTGCTATGGGATTCCTGTAAAATACAGGTATGTTAGATTTATTTATGTATTTGATTTTTATTGGAAAGATAGTTATTTCCCTTCAGTGAAACAACAGCAGTTTCTGAAAACTGACAACATGCTAGTATTAAATATGTTACATGTATTTCCACATTATCAAAATGTATTGATTTCATTTCTGTGCATTCATTTAATCAAACTTTTTTAATGTTTTGACAGTAAAAAAAAAGGGAGAGAAAAATGGGCAAACTGGGTCTGATTCTACTCCTGATACTCTTCTGTCACAAAGATAACGGCAACTCGCAAAGCTTTTGTCCTTACAAGTGCCAGTGTTTTACTCCGGATCAAGTGCTGTGTTCTGATGAAAGGATGACGTCTTTACCCAAGAATATGTCTACGCAGGTCAAGAAAGTTATTGTCATAGCGTCAGCTTTGGGGTACCTGTTCGCCCACACATTACAGGACAGTCCACAAGTCACCAAGCTGATTTTCATCAATAATGCGATACGAAGCATTCACTCAAATGCATTTGAGTATTTGACGGAGCTGCAGGAGCTGGAGATCAGTGGGAACCCCTGGCTGGAGCACTTATTTCTTGGAACTTTTTCAAAGCAAGAAAATGTAACTAAACTGTTGCTGAACTTCAACAGGTTCAGGACAGTGCTTCCTGGTATGTTTGATTCATTGAAACAGCTGGAAACACTGCAAATGAAGAGCAACATCATATCACGTCTGCCAGCATTTCTGTTCATGAACCTTAGCAGGTTGCGTGTCTTGGACTTGTCCCAAAATAAACTTGAAGAAGTGACAAAGGAAACCTTCTCTGGCCTGGCAAAGCTGGAGATTTTGAAAATGAACTACAACCTCATTAGCAACGTTACTTCCAACCTGTTCCACAATATGACTCAGCTAAATGAACTTCACTTGGAGGGGAACAAGATAGCTGAACTTAGTGACAACATCTTCTCTGCATTAACAAAACTGAGGGTGCTGAACCTCCGTGGAAATCATCTGACAAACTTCAGTGATAAAGTGTTTGGATTTGAGCCATCAGACTTGATGGAACTGAATCTGCAAGGCAACAGACTGACCAAGCTGCCCTCTCTCAGCACTTTCACCTCACTCACTCACCTTATCTTGTCTTCTAACCAGCTTTCCAGCCTTCCAGAAAACGTTTTTAGAAATCTTACAGCCCTGGAGAACCTGGACTTGTCAGAAAACCTGCTTGCCTCACTGCCTGAAGGGATCTTCAAGGATCTGTTGAGCATGAACACCATCAACCTCCACAGGAATAATCTGACTAAGTTGGATGCCAAGTTGTTCGAGGACCAGGCCCTTATTCAGAGGCTCTACTTGTCAGATAACCAGCTGGACAATCTCCCAGAGGGGCTTTTTGACCCCTTTGTCATCCAGCACACTGTGAGGCTGAATGGAAATCCCTGGAAATGTGACTGCCACATGTGGTACCTACATGACTGGGTGCTGAGGAACAGTCGAGATATAGAGATGCTGGATGGGATGCTCTGCCAGAGGCCAGACTACCTGAGAAAAAAGACTGTCGTTTCAGTCGACAAGGACCAGCTGGTGTGTCCCCTCTCTGAAGATGACATGCCTGATCTCAGCACCTGCAGCCTTCAAGCATCCAGTGATGTTGTGATCATTAAATGTAAAGTGGTTAAATGTTCTTCAGTGACAGTGGAGGTACAGTTTCAGCAGGATGATGGCAGCATTGAGGAGCATATTTTGAAAAACAAATCTGAAGATTTCCATTGTCGAAACGAGACGGTGATTGAAAGTCCCATTGACTAGTTTGCCTGCTTTCAGAGACTTTGTTCAGTGTTCAAATTCTTTCTTCACAAAGAGTCAATAATGTGTCCTGACTGTCAGTCAATACAGTCAACAAGTCTAACTCACCAGCTGATAACCGGCAGACATAAGTGCAACTGAACGATAGAAGAGGTGGATGAACCTTTTCTTTAAAAGTTCAAAGTACTTCTTTTTCTTTTTTAGATCTATGTCACTGCTAAAAATAATGTTTAATGCTTGTAGTTTGATGAATTTCATGATTAAACTAAACTAAATAAAGAGAGTAATAAAAAGACAGAAAACAATTGTCGTGGCAGAAAAATAGAAAAATGGGAACTTCAGTGTCAAAGTGGTAATATAATATTGATAAAGGAATTCAAAAATGCACTTTTGCGGATAAAATGATCTTTGAATGAAAGCATATGAAGTCTCAAAAGCAGAATGTGAATGTACTCATATGGAGCAGATGCTGATGTGTTTTTTATATACTATATCTGCCACAGAAAAAGTAACTCAACAAAAATGACAACATTCTTCTCTGAGGAGACTCGGTCCCATTCTGCACATGTAAACATTTTGCATTTACATGCGATGATGCCGTCAGTGTTTTAGAAGTCGTGAGGGAGCGGCCCGTCATCCGCTGAACTCTGGGATGGTTTCAACAACACAATACGGCTCACAGATGGCTACACCTTCAATACAGCACGCTGAAGCCTGCTTGACAAGGGTCAAATGCCAGCGGGTCAATTGGCTCCTCATTTTGGTGTGAATGACATCACAATTGACAGGACAAAAAGTGTTGGCTGTCGTATTTCCAAAGGTTTGAAGGGAAGGCCTGAAGCTGCAGCTAATCCTGACTTCACTAAAGCTGAGCTCTAAACAACATATTTAGCGTTTAAAGTGGTGGATAGCTGCCTAACGAGCAAGCATATGGAAGTCATGAAAACAGTCTTATATTTAGTAGGTGGCCATTAATCTGAATAACAATAAACACTGATAAACCTTGTCAACAAAACAACAATTGCCTAAAATGTTTACCAGAAACTTAAATGAGAATGTTTCTGACATCAGTTAAGGTCATTTCCTGGAAAACCTAAATCAATATGCATATTCATACATTTTATTTGTAATTATTAGAAATAATTAGTCTATTTGAAATGCACTGTCTTATCAAAGATTTCTGAGTAGCGAGGTTGTTTCGTCATATCTGTTTGCTCGCATCAGTCTCTGGGTGAAAGTGTGTGATGTATAACGTGCAGACAATCTTTACTGCACCTGCTTAAAGCAAACAGCAGGCTGGCAACAATATTCATATTTAAAACCCTTAAACTGGCTACCAGACTTTAAAGTGTTGTTAGCTTACAAAACAAAAAGTATTTCTGATTAACTCTAGGACATTAACCAGGTAGAGCTCTGAGATCTTGAGGAGGTAGTCAGTTAGAACCTGCACATACATTTAATAAACTCCCTGTTCCACAATTCTACACACGTTTACAGTTAAACTGAAAGCTTTTGTTTAATTTTATTTTATCCTGTAATTATATAGCACCTGTATTTGATCCCATGTTTGATCCCACATTTGATCCCGTGTTTGATCCCACGTTTGATCCCACATTTGATCCCGTATTTGATCCCACATTTGATCCTGTGTTTGATCCCACATTTGATCCCGTATTTGATCCCGTATTTGATCCCACATTTGATCCCACATTTGATCCCGTATTTGATCCCGTATTTGATCCCACATTTGATCCCACATTTGATCCCGTGTTTGATCCCATGTTTGATCCCGTATTTGATCCCATGTTTGATCCCGTATTTGATCCCATATTTGATCCCACATTTGATCCCACATTTGATGCCATATTTCATCTGCTGTGTTAACTGCTGTTGGTCTCTGACTCAGGCAGACGCACGCTGTGCAGTTTAAAAGTACGACCATAACAGCTACAAGTGGAGCTAACATAATTTCCTCAAACACGGGTTCATATCATAAGCTGAAGCCCCGGGGGGCACATGGGGGGTGGGCGTGACTCCCCTTCCATAAAGATGCCCCACCCCAAAAGATCATTGTAAACACAAATATTTTTTTTTGAATAATAATATAGTAGTGTTAAATAAAAGTACAACTCAAGTGATGCTAATTATAAGCATAAAATGTGGGGTTTTTTTTATTATTGAAGGATCTTCTTGAATTTGTAAATGTAAAATAAGTAATCTAGAACCAAAATGGTTTCCTTTCTGCTTGAATTAGTTCAATGTACTTCAATATTCTTTATCCATTTTTTTACTGAGTAAACAGAAATCGCAAAACTTTATTGAACCACTTAATCACAGACAAAAGGTTTGTGGGAGTCAAATTAAAAATTTTAAAGTCATTTGAAGGCAATACAGGTCTAAAAGGTCTAAAAGCAAGGACTTTTCTACTTTTTTGCTTCTTTTAAATTGTCATTTTTAGCTCATTTAAAGTATTTTCATGTACTCCTATATCACCTTTACTCCATTTTGCTCCACTTTTGTCTCTGCATATATTGCAAAGTACTATGAACTAGCTGTGGGTACGAACTGCACAATGCCAACAAAATTCAAATGAGTGGTTATTGACAGTTTTATACAATTTATCCAGAAACTGTGATGGTAAGTTGGAAAATTTGGCAACAGCGTGAGAACTTGAGATGCTAACAGAGTTATCTTCAGCTCTGTGTCGTCCGTCAGCGTCCATGACTGCCAGTTTCTCTCATGGTCAGGTGGACAGGTCCAGTGATCATAATGAAGCAGCGCCTTAGTGCTGGGGGACAACCTGCTGTGGACCCCTGAGGTCAGATCTCATCTCTATGACCTGCATAGTGGGCTTACCTCACTCTACACATGGGGGTTCAGATCCAAAAAGGAAAGAATGAAGGGGAAGAGACATTATCTGGTGAGACAAACAATGTCCAAAACAACACAAAGCACTGGGGGGGGGGGTTCCCACAGAGTTTAGACCGGCCAGTGAGGAGGGAGGTGGAGAGGGCAGGCCACAGTCCTCCAGACAAAGAGTAGAGGTCAGCTGAGGCTCGATGCCTGGACCCAGAAGAAAATCTCAACTAAATTCACATCATAGCTGTATACGTATGCTGGCGGCTTGACCATCACAAAGGATACACTTCTGGATTCATAACAAATGAATATCCCTTCAAATAACAATATGCATTTTTACTTCACCCACCATGGTCTTTTTATTTATTTAAATACTTTCAGCCAGACGTAAAATGATAACCAGCACCAGCTGCTTTTATGTGGGCAGGTGTCTATTAGCTCTTGACACACATCCTCCATGATACGATGACCTAAACATCTCCACAAGACAAATAGGGCATTTCAACACTCAAAAAGTGAACCTTGCTCACAAACAAGGGTCATGATTTACCCCTCAGTGCACCCACACACTTGGATTTGAGTTGAATTGGCACTGCTGACCAAATTAAGAACAGCTGACCTGATGTGGGCGTTAAGTGGATGTGGAGATGTTGCCATAATGGTAATCTTTTAGCAGACTGGTCCAGTGCCCTTTGTCACATCCACTCCTGTTGGAGGATAATAAGAAGCTATAAGCTCCTTATTATCACCTTACAATTATGGAGAATGAATCAGGTACTATGGCCTCCTGGACCTCGACTCTCAAAAAGCTGTCCTTGTTTCGTGTCCAGCCTCCCAGATGGAGAGGTTTTATTTATGCATGTATGCAGTTGTTCATTGTGTTCATTGGAAGTGTCAATACAACACGCAGACAACTGAGATACCTCCCACACTCCAGTTTCACACAAGTACTTTCTTAAGAGGTCATTGTTTCATGGCTGTAAGACATGAAAAACAGAAAAAAACAAACTGAATCACAAATTATGATTGAATAAAAGCCTCTCAAGTGTCATCACCTTATAAGTCCTATTACTGACAACATATGAACCTGTTTTTGGATTCTCTTTTTAGGTACTTTCTCAGAGTGTCTTTATCATCCTGGATCTTCTGTTTCTGGTCACAACTGAGCAGGAACAGGAAAGACAACAACTTTGAAGGTAAAAGAAAGAAAGAAAAGAATTTGAACTTTACATTTTTAAAGTGTTGACATGTTACCACATAAACCCAACATCACTGCAAGCAGCAGTTCACTGGAATATGGACAGCAAGTGGTGAAACGCCACAAATGTAAAGGCAAAGCTGGGAAACTCAGGTGGTGTATTCTTTTATATATATGTCTATATATATTATTTTTTGGCACTAGTGGCCTTTATTGACAGTCAGGAATGTGGGGCAGACATGCAGCAAAGGGTCATGGGGTGGGAGTTGAACCTACGACCGCTGCATGAGGATGGAGCCTCTGTGTGTGGGCCGCCTGCTTTAACCACTAGGCTGCGCAGTGGCCCTCAAGAGGGGTATTCTGAGTGAACAACAGGAGCAAACGGTTGGTTCCACCATGTGACACGGATCATTTTGTGATGTATAGGTAATATTATACAGAGCAAAGGATTCCACAGTAAATATCTTTTTTTTTCTTTTACCAATTAAAGTCAAAAAGTTTCAAAAGTAGACCTCTACGAGAAGACTAAAATGCAGAGTGGTGTGTACAAGATCAACATCAGTTTTAAAAACAGACCAGTGCATCAACTTGAAGTCTCCAAAACCACAAGAAAATGGCAAAACGAAGAGCATTAATCCAACATGAGGCACTAATATAGCATTGCATCCTATCAAAGAAGGCCCTAAATACATTTCCCTTTTTTTTTTTTTTTTTTTTTTATTTGACAGCCTTAGTTGAGATAAAGCTGATCCCTTCAAAGTAAGCTCTCAACATCATTATAACATCAAACCCCCGTAAAAAGAAACAGTATCAGTGAGTCCTCCTGGTCTTGGCCTGTTTTAAATGAATCAGGAAATTACCAGCTGCCTTTAATCCAGGAGGACAGCTCAAAGCAATCCTGAAAAAATAAGCCTCACCATCTTCACGGCACCAGGCCTGTAGTCCTCATTTAGCTCCAATGATGCAGTTTCAGCACAGGCAGGACGCTGGTGTCTCCAGAGGACAGAACTCTTGACTCTAACTCCTACTCCCGCCTGTACTGACAGTCGGAAACCTTTTCAGTTCACCAGCACATTAAATTATTATTTCCCACTTTGAAAACTGATTTTTCTCTCACAGCAAACTGGATGTTGAAGGATGAAGCATCTAGGGGATATCAAGGTGTCTGTTTGTCAGCCCTCTGACATGAAATCAGACTGTAACCCGGTTGATCTGTGAATTTATAGTAAAAGCTCATCTGCCGTGAGTGAAGGAGCCTTTAAACGTCTCCACATCAGTGTAGGACATGTTGTACTATTCATGAAAGTGATTTAGTCAGAAACTGCAGGCTCCTACTTTTCAAGAACCTGACCCACTGAGGGGTACTGTGCCATGTGTAAGAAAGATGACCGTCATAAGGTAGCAGTGCTTGAAGTCTCCAGTCTCACCAGGCCAAACAAAGTTGTTCCTGAAACTGGAACGCTGTCCCACAAAGCAACAGTTGTAGTGGACGGCGTTTTTAGGGATCTCTTTATGGGCTACAGAAGAACACAAAAAGAAGAACTCATCCACTCATCTATCTGTTTGGTACCGCCAACGTGAAAGATTACCAGACCTCCTCCTGCCTATCTCCTGCTGCGTTCCAAATCCAACCCAGAGATGCGACCTCTCCTGAGTCCTGGTTCTGCCCCAAGTCTAGTCCAGAACACTTCCCCTGGAAGGTATCCAGCAGCCAAACTACTTTACCTGGATGCCTTGAGTACCAAGAGGCAGAGAGCCCCTCCCCAAGGGGATATCCCCCTGCACCCCCCCACCCCCACCCCGCAAACACTGAACACAAATCCCTTTGAAGATGCAATGACTTATGATGTAGTTACAAAGTTGCTCTGTTGTAACGGTCACTGTGATTTCTTTGTCTGGGTCCAGAGTAATAAATTTTCCACCCGCAGTTTTATCCTGTCTGCGTTGTGCTGAAGTCACTCCCAGAACCTTCTCTTCCGCCGCCGTGTTGTTTTTTAACAAGTTAAATCAAAAAGGAGTGAATTGGAGTGAAGGGACAAAGAGTATTGTTCATTTACCATTGATATGGAGTGCATGATCTATTCATTAGCTGTGATGTGAACCTCTGCTCACTATTTGGACCCCCCATCAAGCACCATAACAACCTTCAGAATAATGCTGATTCACCCGCAGATGGAGGTGGCGGAGGTTTCCGGTGTGTCCAAGGAAGATGGGAACTTCTTTCCATCGTCAATCATGTAGTAAAGGATGGCGGCTACGAGTTAAGCACATTCTGTTTTACTGCGTATGGGAAACTGGAGTTTTGATTTAAGTTAAGAAACACTCAGGAGATGCATGGAATGAAAGAGCTGACAGCAGAACAGCAGAACGTCCTCCAACCATCACATTATCTGTTGAAGCTGCTCCTTCCAAAGCCACTCAGGGCCGCCGTCACACATATAAATAACCTGTCAGCACTTCCGAGCTTTTCTTATCTGAAGAGTCCGGCTGGGCCTGAATAGTTTTCAAAAAAGCCTTTAAGACCAGGACCTTGGGGAGCAACCAACAATAACCCTTCTTTAGCACGGTGAAAGTGACAGCATGGTCCTCCCCCTCCCCACCATTAAACCTTTTCCTGGATAAACAAGGGGAAGGGCCTTTATGAAGATGGAGAGGGTCACAAAGAGAGGAGCCATTGAGGCACTCGGGGTGTCTCAGTCTTTGTTTTTGTGTTTCGGAGGATCTTCTCAAAGGATGCTCTGATGGAAGGGGGAGCTTCTCCCAGCTGAATGAATCAGAGATGAAAACCTAACTGTGGGCTGAAGTCTGATATGAGAGCAACCAAAAAAGTTCTTGAACTTACATTTGTAAAAGTTTTTTCCATCTTCCAGAAAAAGACGACTAATGCGTGAAGATTAAACAAAGTAGTTCCCACAGAGCATCCCCGTTATGACTTAACCCCTTAGACACTGATATCACATCTTTCACAACATAATAAGCATGACCTGTACGGCTGTTTGCCTCTGGACATGCGGCTGTTTGATGCTGTCACAGAGAGGCCTCAGCTTTTATTGATGGACTGCCACTTCTCTTGACGGGTTGTCAGATTTCGGCCAGCATGTTGTTGGCGCTGAGTTGTGCTGAAGCATGGATGACCTCAGGTCATTATACGCTCAGGGAACCTGCTGGGGGTCACAGCCCTTCAACCCTCCACTAAAGAGACAGTGATTGGACATCTTGGAAGTACACACATAATTCAAAATATAGGACAGATCTGCAGCTTAGTTTGTAGTTAAGATGAATCATAAACTATGAGCTGCCTTTACTCCAGGAGGATGGCTCGTTCTCCTCTCCCTGAAAACTGGATGTGCAGGAGAGATGTCGGTGTCTGTTTTTCACTTCTCTGAAAAGAAATCAAAGTGTAAACCAGTTGATAAGTGGTTTCCAGTAAAGGCTCACCTGTGATACTTCGTATCACTGAACTCATCTTGAACACAACAGTGAAGGGTGACCTAAAAGTCACGTTTCAGAACAGAGTTGACATGGTGGTGCAGTTCATGAAGGCAATTTATTTAGCTCAGAAAACGAAGGCTACTGCTGTTCAAGACCTAAAAGATGTTCCTGGCCCACTAAGTCAAATTGTACCATATCAAAAATAGAAAATACAGCCACCAAAGAAAACAAAATCTCTCTTAAAATGTCCATTAAAAATGTGAATGAGACTCTCAAGAAGGTTCTGTAAAAAAAATATTTACAAAATGTACAAAAATATGATTTACTGTCTCACTCTTGTTTTCGTTCTCAGTTTCTCGGCAGGTGCTACCACGGTCTCCACACAGAGTCAGAGGTCACGGCAGGTGCAACGGCTGAGACGTGATGGCTGTTTTGTGCTGTCAGAGGTGAAAGAGCCGCGCTGGGAACAAGAACGGCGAACTGTCCGTCTGGCGATGGGACGACCTGGAAGCCGCAGTACAGTTTCATCACTTCTGGGTACGCGTGCATCGGTGATCCACTTTTACACGGCACCTGTAGAGCTGAAGCTGGAACCTGCGTGCTGCCCTGACCCGGGCCACCAAGGTGACGCCCATAGACGTTCACAGAATTCACACAGGCTGCGAGGTGGCTGAGGAGGCGAGTCCTGACTTCTGCGTTCACGCCTTCACATGTGGACAGGAAACGGGTGACCTCTCCTACGCACTCACTGAATCCAGCTCTGTATTTACCAACGATGGACAGGTCTGCGTTTACGGCAGCTGGAGAAGAAAAGTACAATATTAGGCCTAGAGTAATACATTTATAAATACATATACATATTCATATATATATACATATTCATATATATATATATATATATATATATATATATACATACATATATGTATGTGTGTGTGTGTAGAGAGAGAGAAACCCAATAATTAACCACATAATTAAATCATTGAGTAGACATGACAGAAAAAGCA
>JBAMYA010007798.1:0-17877 GCA_037176975.1 Arrhamphus sclerolepis | reverse complement strand
TTTATTTTTATTTTCATTATTTTATCTTTAGCAATAAAGTTAGTAAAAACAGTCAAATGAGAAATGGTCAGTATCCCCTAAATAAAGGGGATGTAGTTGCTCCACTTGTACCATATATCAGTTGACCATGGTATCAACATATTTAGATTTGCTGTTTTTATTCACTAAATCATCAAAATAACAATCCCAGTGGCTCATTAAAACTGAATTTTAAAACTCCAACACCTTGTTAATTTACATTCTGTGTTATATTCAAGTCATGCAACTCCTGTAGATCCTTGAATGTCAGAGTTTCTGAGCAGCCTTGGACGCGTCACTATGCAAATTAAGTTTTTTGTTTTTCTTTTCCTTGTGAACATACAGGTGAAAAGAAAACTTGACTTCTGGCTCTTTGTCTAGTGGTTTCAGTAAATTTGCATTGTGGTATTTTCTCTTCGGTGTTTTCACTGATCCGGTGAAACTTCAAAATTGAAATTATTTATTCATCATTTGTTCATTATAAGAAAGCATTTGATATACCAATTTTGAAAATAGTTACAGATTATGCACTAAAATTTAACTTTTCTAATTTTTTTTTATTGAGAAAATATTCACCACATAAAAGCAGATCACAGTTGCACTGACATGGAAGAAACAGGTATCAGTGATGGACGGGTAGTTTAAGACCGTTAACTGTTTATTGTTGCAGTTTAGTATGTTTATAGGAAAAAACAGAAAAACTTGAAAATGGTCTAAAGTCACAAAAAATAATCCTCTACCTTTCCTTTCTTGTGTCCTCCTTTCTATTTTCATTTTCAGCTGAAATTGGGGACTATGACCCTGGGAAACACCCTGAGGGCTATAGCTCAAAGTTCCAGTTTTTCCCCAAGCACTCAGAGAAGCTGGAGAGGCGGATTGCTGAGATCCACAAAACTGAGCTGATGTAAAGCGACACCTGTCCATATTTTCTGCACCAGTGCAGCCCCTCTGTTCTATACCATCCACAATGCAGGGAAACGACTAAAGCACATATAGCTCACACATAATCCCTCTATTCTGCTGTAGTCTTTCATGCAACTCACGGCACTACTGTTAGTAAGTAAGACGCCAGTGGCTTTTGATTTGTACAGCTACAGCATTCAAACCAATTCATATGTCGTCATGTAGTCCCTGACTTAATATATTTGACACCAGCGCTCTAAGAAGGCCATACTTTCTCTTGCAACGCTCCTAGCTATTCTTCTTTATATACAATTCATTTGGGATCATTTTGATGCTGGAGATTAAATTTGGAAACCTCCCTTCAGGTAGTGCATGATAGATGGGGATTGTAACTGCCTAAAACATTTGTATTGTACTGTATATATAATGTGTGATATGCAAGTGATATACAGTTTATAGAACAAACATCCAGGTCCCGCACAGGCACTAGCTATAGATTTAATCCTACACTGCCCTCTGTTGCTTGTTTCTTCTAATTTTTCATCCACTATTCAAGTCAGTTAGACTCATTCACTAGTTTGACCTCACCTCATCAGGCTTAAAGTGCTCTAACAATGTATTGGCTTCCTTTATAAACAGCAGTTTGTGTGCAGCAGATGTGCTTCTGGCACACAGAATAAATAAGTATTTGGCCCCCGGTTTGAAATGAGATCAAGAAGCAAAATTAGATAGATTACAAAAAAGAACAAGCTTGTTTAAAAAAAACAAAACAGGGATTTAGTTGAACTCACCCAGAAAACATCACAAATAAATGAAACAGAAATAAATGAAGGAAGCAAGCCCAAAACTGTAGATCAGGGCGAAAATGACATTACTCCTCTTCCACATTACTTTTTTACGTTTTACGTTTTTACAGTTATTTCTTGGCTTGCAAAAAAAAACCAAGCACAAATTATTGTTCATCTATTCTTCTCAGAGGTCAGAGTCCTGAAACATCAGAGCTCAACTTCCTCCAGAAAGCCCAGATGCTGGAAACATATGGAGTGGACCCTCATCCATGCAAGGTAGACTTAATAAAACAAATTTACTAAATACGATATTGACTGTGTGCAGCAAATTTCTAAGTATAATTTGACTTTGGTTCAGTCTGGTGGCTCTTGTTCCTCCTTTTAAACATCAAACATGGATTTATGTTCCTGCCAGGATGTGTCTGGGAATCCAGCCTTTCTGGCTTTCACTCCTTTTGGATTCACTGTGCTGCAAGGGAACAGGAGGGTCCATTTCCTAAAATGGTAACCGCAGATACACACACTTAACATGACATCTGTATCTAACTGTGAGTTCTGACCGTCTTAACTGTGTTTGGAATGAAATCTTTCAGCAAAGAAGTGAAATACATCGAGCTTTATTTCTTTACCTGCAGCCACAGTTAGTATTTGACTGTCTTTGTGGATGTCTGTCTCTCTTTTTTTCCTGCTTTTTCCATTTATTTTCTTCTTTTTTTTCTTTTCCTTTGTTTTCCCTCATGTGCTTTGTCTGTTTCTGCATCTCATTCTCAGGGACGAAGTGACCAAACTCAAGTTTGAAGCTAAGACATTCCATATATATGCAA
Organism: Arrhamphus sclerolepis; assembly: GCA_037176975.1. Taxonomy (NCBI): domain Eukaryota; kingdom Metazoa; phylum Chordata; class Actinopteri; order Beloniformes; family Hemiramphidae; genus Arrhamphus; species Arrhamphus sclerolepis. The sequence goes on along the minus strand of JBAMYA010007798.1, from coordinate 15,344 downwards.
ATCAGAAGGAGGTACGCATATTCATTCATTATATCACCCTATGGAGATCCAGAAGTTAAATGAGATTTGCCTTATGCAGTTCATTATGCAGTTCTATATTCCTCATACAGACATAAAACAGAAACTATCTAAAATGATAGTAATATGATTTCTTTTCTTTATAGAGTAAATTAAAAGCGGTGGCATATTTGATGCCTACAGCCTATTAGCATATTCTCTTATCTGGAAAATGACTATACAATTGCCCTTGAAGGACAGCATATGCCTTCACAAATGTTGATGTCTGTTAGAAGCCCTAAAGTGTTACAATTCATACAAATGAGTTCATGTGTTGGACCTGTTACAGGACAGGAAGATCATACTCACCTACTTTGCACCTACACCAGAGGCCTGCAAGCATCTGTGGAAGTGTGGGGTCGAGAATCAGGCCTTTTACAAGTAAGTCACAGCACACACAAAGAAAAAGAAAGAAAATAAAAGCTTTAGCTTAATTTACCTAAGCGAATTATTGTATATGTGATATTTTCCTTCATTCATTCGCAGGTTGGAGAAATCAAGCCAAGTCCGCACTGTGTCCAGTAGTAATCTCTTCTTCAAGGGTAGCCGTTTTAGATACAGGTATCAATAATATCATCAACGTGAAATGTATTGGTGGCAAAAACTAAACACATAATTCCATGTTAGTTATTACAGATCACCAAATTTTTCTCTTCTGTTTTCTCAGCGGAAAGGTTGCGAAAGAAGTGATGGAACAAAGTGCTAAAATTAAGAGAGACCCTCCTGAGATCCACAGGTCTCAGTTCTGTCATTAATTACATTTCACAATGTTTGAACCATATTTTAGCCATGATTTTTTTTTCTCTTTGAGTTTTGATTTGTTTTTTGTTTCTTTGTTCCAGGGCTGGGATGGTGCCAAGCAGAAGTTGTCCATCTATCACTCATGGCCCTCGTCTGACCAGCGTGCCCAGGACCCGACGGAGAGCTGTGCACATCTCCATCATGGAAGGTGATACACACACATGTGTGCGCTCGCGTCATATACGCTCCCTTTCTGATTAAAGCATTAAATGTTTCTGGTGTTTCACTGATCATCCAGTACATTGATACTGGCTGTGCCTAGTTACGATTTTAGGATGCCTCCATTACATTTCCATATCAATATTTAATGCAGATGAGCCACACTCCAATGACTTGCCCTCCGCAGCTCCTTACCCAGCATAGATATAGAAAATTTAGATGTCTTTTTTAAAATCTCAAACTCAAGGGTTGTTTGGGATTGGGAAAAATGCATTCTTAATGGAGAGTGAATGAATGAAAGTTGCATGTAAGATGGCAATATCTATATATGTTACTCTGACTCCACCTGGTGTCCTTGCACATGGGTGATCAGACTGCAAAATGTCCAATGTAATGCACAAATGGGTGTGCATTACCAAATAATATTAATTATATCATATGTAGCGAAGTAAAAGTCAAAGTAAATGATGTTTCTGAGTAAATCATATTCCTGTATGGACAAAGTACAGTTCACTCGGTGCCTCCGAATCAGCAGCCCTTTGTCTCTCATTCTCTTACAATTTGTATTTTAGCTCCCTATGTGTAATGAATGTGTGTATTCTGGAAGAAACACACACTGATGGCAACCGAGAGACACTGGTCTTTGGCATTGTTTTATCATGAAAAAGTCATCCTGTCAGTTCATAAAGGCCATTTACTGTCCTTTCTCTCCCCCAACTGGCTCTTAACCTTTTGCCAATGTTTCCACTGAGAGTAAATTTTCTTTCACTGGGTCAACCTGATTAAACTAATTAACATTTTCCAAAATCATTTTGCAAGAATAGGAAAAATGATCTCCCGTCAAACAAACCCCTCTGTCGTCTTGGACATCCTGCTCTGCAATATTGTTCCCCAACACTGCAACCGTGGCAAACAAACGTGCTACGCATTGTCCCGTTGCTCTGTCTGCCCTGGTATTTCAATGAGTAATAATATCTCCCCCCGAAAATAGCTCGTGGTGTTGAGGGCCATGCTGTGTGTGTGACGGCCAGCCAACAGCAGGGGATGAACGATGTGGACCGTGGCTCAAGTAGTGCGCATTCCTTAGCCTTGTCTTTCACTCTCATGGTGTCCTCCTGCCTGTCTGCAGCTGTCTGCGTGATACTGTGAGTTTCCAGCCAGAAGCAGAAGCTCTGCTTAGTTTGCCTACGCTAGTCGGAGGCAAAGACAGCCAAACGGATAAAGAAAGAAGTGGCAGCTTTCAGAAAAAGGGCAACATAGGTGTGCCAAGATCCCTGTCAAACGTAAACTGGAGGTGGTTTTTTGTTTGTTTTTGCTCTGCTTGAGTCATGGTGAAGTGTCTGATCCGGATCAAGACCAAGGTGAATGTTCACTTGCGTATGATCAACCATTGTTACCGGGATGTAAAAGTACGTGTGCTGTCCCTGGGACCCAGGCTCTTGGGCAAAGCTCTGGGGGTCCTGCCACTCTTCCCAGCCCTCCCTGGAGGATATTCCACCTCGGGTTCTGGTCCTGGGTCAGGACAGAACTCCAGAACCCCTTCCAGGCTTGCTGTCCCACCTCTGTTCCATGGCTGTGGTCTGCCACAAGCAAGTTGTGCAGGTATAAAACTAATGCTGGTTCTGTGATGATATGATTACTGGGAGCTATGGTTTTACCGTGGTGAAGGTCGCTGGGTCATTGTTAAGTATGAATCAAGCAGCTTTTTAAAGCTGGATGACTTTCTCTTCGTAATTAGTATATTGAGATTTTAGATGAACACGTGCTGACTTCAAGGTGACATTTCTGCAGCAGTGACCATTCATGTTTGGCAAGACAATTAAAAACTATGTTCAACACACATTAAGAAGGCAGAGCTCCAAAAAAAACCCAAAAAAGGTATGAGTACAGTGACAGCCCGCCTGCAGTCCTGAACTGTCCCCAGCAGAGAGAATACGTGAGAGTTTAGAAATGAAATATGCAACAATGATAAGCCTGGTACAGCTACTGGACTGGATATAACAAAGTGTAAAAAGCTTTACCTTTCCAACACGGTAGAATATTTATAGATCCAAATTCACGGAGTAAAAAGGGCTGGAGTCATACTTAAGTTATTTCAAGCCTATATGCCAAAAACTTAGAAATATACTATTTTGAGGTACAACACTTATTTTTAGTGTTTAGGGTTTGTTTTTTTTACATCAATAATTCTTTGAGATGGACTTCAATGCTCTTCATTGAACTTCATTGTAATTTTATGTATTGTAACTTGTCATAAGGCTGATAATCAATCAAGTACTACATTATATTAACAAAAACACTGCACAGTGTTTGCTGAATTTCCATCAAGAAGAAAGATAAAGCTGTTAATCACCATTAAAGTCACTGCCATTATTTTTGTTATGAAACAAAATCACTGTTAGCCCTCACAAGGCCTTAAGCCCTAACCTTTGTCTCTATCTAGGCACCAACCCAGGTCATTTTGATCTAACTAAGTGTACATGTAATCATTGTCATGTGGTGAGGGTGTAGCGGAGGACCCAGACGCATGCAGGCAGGAGTAATCCAAAAGAGTGATATTTATTATCCAATGACATGACAAAAACCAGGCATGAACATGGGGATCAAACAGCACGGAGCAGCAAGGAGGGAAAGACAGACAAGACATGTCTCATCAGGGGAAGGAGCTGATGAGACATGGGTGAAACACATCGGGGAAACGAGGATCAGGAAAGTCAAAAAGAATGTAACTAGACACAGACAGGACTTCAAAATAAAAGAGGAAGTAACAGTCATGGACAAGAAAACAAGGATACAAAACACCAACACTGAAAAACCAAGATCCTAACGAAACAACCCACATCCTGACAGTCATGTGAAAACTTAAGGCTTCTAAGGTTTTATGTTGCATGACATAAAAACTAACAGGTCTTACCTTATGACTCAGTAGCTTACAATGACTTTGAGCATTAACTTGATATAATTACATACACTAACCATTGTCTATCTATATGTAATTTTACAAATATTATAACAGCAGTTGTCAGTCTCTTATATCGTGGAGGAATTTTGTCTCAGTGTTCAGTTCATTGAGGTTTGTGAGCATTATTTTATGCATTTCCGAGCTCGTCCCTAAAGGTCATTCTAGAAACTGCTTTTTTGTTTGTTTGTTTGTTTATGTATTTCCAGGTGTGCAGTAGTTTTGAAAACTTGACACTGTCACATGTGCATGACCCAGTTCTGTCCAAACTCTTTCTAGAATACTCCAGAATTCTGAGGAGATTATGGTCTACAAGGTATCTCAGGTCATCCCTTTAACCACTGTGCTTCACAGTTGGGGTGAGGCATTCATGCTGATGATGTTTCTCACTGTATAATGATTCTCTCACTCTTTAGTTCTTTTGGGAAATGCGTTATAACCCTTCCCAGTTTGATTGGCAAGTGCTGCTCAAAGACCACTGCTTATGTCTTTCCTTCTTTGCATTTAGTTAACACACTTGAATGTACCAAACCAGCATTTTTTTCAGTGCTTTATCAAAGAAAAAAAGAGACCTTTAATTTCATCTTCTTTTGACTGTGTATGTCAAAAACGCTTTTGCTATTATATTAATCCCTTCTTACATCTGATTCTCAAGAAGGCAATTTTTTTGAAAATCTGAAGAGAAAAATTCAAAAGTGGATCAAAAGATTAATTACACACTGCTGCCTCACAAATAATTATCTGAACATAACTGAAGTATCCTTATATTATTATTATTTTTTTGCCAGTAGTCAAAATTATAACTCCTGTTGCACATGACTGAAGTCTAGAAGCAAACAATTATGTGAAAGTTGCAGTTCAAAACCAAACTTTTTACCCTTGTCAGTTCTAAAGCTCATGTCAGGATCATTTAAATATTGACCAATTCAGGTGAATAACGTCTCTGCCTTTTCAGGTTTGGAGTCACTTCGAGATAGTGCCCATTCCACTCCTGTACGCTCCGTCTCCCATGGCGACTCCTTCATGCCCTCCCGGGGTCAGGTGGTGGATGGCAGCGAGGCAAGCACATCGGCGGTGATTTCTGATGAGACGTACAGCCCCTCAGACAGCGTGTTGCCCACGCCTGTGGCAGAACATGGGACAGATACGCCTTTGGCTCGTCACCTCAACGGCGCGCCCTGCAGCATCGACGAGGAGAAGGAGCGTGGAGCCGGGGCACTGAAAGAGGGGCAGGTGGCGGAGCTGAGGGCTGGCAGGAGAGCTCTGGGTACGGTCAGGAGCAGGCCATCACCCCCTAGTGACGCAGAGGAGCTCAACAAGTTCATCCTAAGCGTGTTGCGTCTGTTCCTGGTTACCATCGGACTACTGTTCGCCCTGCTGCTGCTCCTCATCGTGATGACTGAGTCAGACCTGGACATTGCCTTTCTGAGAGACATCCGCAAGACACCGGAGTTTCAGCAGTTCCACTTTGAGTATTTCTGCCCCCTGCGGCGCTGGTTCGCCTGTAAGTTACGGTGGCTGGGAGGTTTTCTCGTCAGCAAGTGATGTGAAATAAAAGAACAGACTCAGTGACTCAAAACAGACCTCCACTTATGGAGACGGGACAAGGAGGGAAAGGATATAGTGTCATCAGCTCGGTTTCTCCAAGGAAGGGATTCCTGTCTCAAGCCAAGCCGTGTCTATAATGTTTAACTACGAGGAGAAGAAATCACATTTTACTTTAGAAATTCAGGTCATATTGAAGCATATTATTTTTACACAAATTCACAGTACCATGTTTTATTTTAAAACACTAAAACAAGTGTAACAACCTTCACTTAGTCAAACAGAGAGATCATAGTTGCCTTTATTTTTCTATTAATTTCTATGTTGAAACATTATGAAGACAGAGTGACCTGTAGGTTGGGATGTGTGTTTCAGAATGAGTCTAAGGAAAGTGCAGAGAGAACACGTGAAGTGGTACAGCCTAGATTGTCAAAAAATTATATAAAATTAAACTGCAACATTTGTGATGGTTAAAGGTCAAGGGGCCTTCTGTTTGGAGAAGGACCAGTATGTGGGGGGAGGTTGTAGAAAGTGTTTAAATGGACAGGCAAGCAGCACGCACTGAATGTAAGAATCCTGAGTCTGATAATCTTTGAAATATTCTTTTATACAGTTTTAAAGCAAATGCATATTTACTTAACAACTTTACTCAAATCTCCAGATCTGGTCAAAAAAAGGAAAAAAGAAAAAAAAAGCTACATGTGGTATATTCAGTTTGAATAACTGCTAAAACTTAGTTGCAATAGCTTTATGGCACAGCTGTGATGTGGGTGCTGCCCTGCCAGCAGGTTTAAATGACCAATTCTGTAGTCAACGTTAACTTTTTGTGGTCAGATGTCTATTAGATGTGCTCACATTGCCATTTCTGTCCAGACACTAGAGGGCTGAAAAAGCTGAGAAATTAAGCCCTTCTAAGGTAATAGGTACAGTAAGTAAGTAATGGAATAACTCAATTAAATAGCAGTAAATTAAAGCTAGTAACTACAATCAGTTTCTTTGTGTGAGGAATAGTTGTCACTTTTCAGTAGTTACTGTTACAGTAGTTGTGAAATGTTTGGGACAATGTGATAATAGTCAAGTATTTGGGTTGTTCTTTGACTCCCACAGTCTAAAACGATGGGCTCATCCTGGTCTGTTAATATTTCCAAAAAACAGAAATCCTTTCCATCGAGGGAAATTTGACTTTGTTTATACATTTATAAAATGCTAAAATTAGTGCTATTTTCCCAAAGTGTACATTGTTAAGAAGTTTGTGTTTAGTTCAAAGCCTACTAGAGTGATTCTTGGTTGAGCCCTGTTTGTGTTAACATTTATGTCCATGTGTTTATTTGTGAGGGCTGACTATATTTAAATCATGTTACTATTTTGCTGCAATCTACCGTCCCGTTAACATACTGAGGTTTCCTTACAGATGCATTTGAAGCATTGTTTCTTTCTGTGTACGTTTGATTTCAGCCCTGCACTCACTTCAGATAGAGAACCTAAGACAAGTCATGTTTACTATACAGCAAAACCTTCCCATCACGCTTACCAAAGAACCCTCTGTCGTCTCACACGTCAGTCTGTTTGCATCAGCAGAAGCGTCTTGTGTTCTTCTTCAGCCTTACTACTTGTGCTTTACAGGTGTGTCCTTATAGTCCACAGCAGCAGGATCGATTTCAAAAGTTTTCACGGCTAAATATTTGCCTCCTTCCAATTCTGCAAGTGGACGCTCAGGATATGTGTAAATGCTGTGTGCCTGTGCTACCTAATCAACAGGTATACAACACTGTCAAAGAGAGGGAAACAAAAAAGGATGATCTCAGCAGTGGATGATGTTGTCCACTGTTGAGGGCCATCACCAAACGGTGGATTTTGGTTGCGCAGTCAGTAATCTGATAGGCTAATATATTAATAAAAAATGTTTTCTCAAAAGCCCTCCATTAAAAATAAAGGAAACCAATAGTATTAAATACCCAGCTTTAAATGCTGCTTTAATTTCTGTACAGGGTAAAAATGAACAGGAGTTTGAATTCTGCTTCAGTGTTTGTTTGTTTTTTCCTCTTTTAGTTGGGAGTTGTTTAGGTAACAGGAAAATTAACTAGCATATTTATATATTTTAAAAAAAAATTTTAATTGGTTTAAAGATCTGAAAAGTGTACTTTAATTAAGGTGGTACTTGGACGTAAAACGTGTTGAGTGATCATGAATGTGGAGAAATGGCCAGTCAAGGCTGAAGGTTTGCTTTTACCTGCCTTTGTGTTCATATGTAATTTTTTTAAAAAAAGTACAATATAATCTGAGAATTAAATGTTTCAGATTATGAAAATGAATCTTCAAGAGGTGAAAAATATCAATTTAATTCCGTCACAGATCAAAATGTCCTTTAGATGCATGTATGAAAGGAAATGTAGTCCTAAAGGCACTAGATATTTTCACGTAAATCCCATTTGGGTTTCTAATCTCAGTTTGCTCTTAACTTGATGAAACTGACGAAACGCAGGTTTTCTAGTCAAAGTATTTGTATCAGAATTTGCGTGCGCCCATTCTTAACTGGCTTTGGAACAACTTTTATGTCAGTGGATGTGAAATGGATCATTTTGACCTATTTATAATGAAGCATAAACAGCAAAAGTAGCATTTTCTACAAGCTGGTCTCCATTTGTGTAACTTGTGCTCTTCTACATATCAACTTTTGAGTTCTCCAAAACTACTTTGGAAAAACTTGAACTGGCACATTGACAGAGGCTTGGTAGTTCCACTAATGAGCAACTTGTGTGTGTGTTGTTTTTTTTTATTGAATAATGTCAACAGGAACAAGGCCTGAAGTGTGTTCTTACCATAAACTTCCTTCCTGTACCAAGGCTCGGCAAATGGCAATGTCTGTGTAAGCATGCGTTCTGCATTTATTACCTCCAAACATGACTGCTTATTCCCAATCTCTGACTGGTGTAATCTATAAATAAATATAATCTATTCTTTATATCTGGTTAGTATGGTTTTAAGTTGCATTTCAAATTCAAAGAAACAAGCAAAATACAATAAGCTTTGACAGCAAAGAAAAAAAGAAAAAAGAAAAAGTGGACCCAGATCAGTGCCGTGATGCGTTTCAGAGTCTGCTTGTAAACATGTAGTTAATACCAAGATGTTTTTACACAACTGACCTCATCTGTGGACAATACTACCAATGAGAACATTAACGACACTCAAATACTTTATATATAAAATGTTTATTTTAGAAGACTGCAATATAGATATATAGAGATATGTATAAAAAACAAAAAAAAAACAAAGAAAAACATGAACACAGCTGTACAACAGGCACCTCTGTCCACCCGCTATGTCACGAACAACAAAGAACCCATTTGAAAAATTTCCTGGAGTTCTGTAAGACATTTTCAAATTGACATTTCCCCCGGTTTAAGTTTTTATTTATTTTTTTTGTGATAAACTGAACTTTTATCCTAAAACTGAATATTTCTGCAAACAGTGACGGGCGTACTGGTACCAGTTAAAGCAAAGCAACAAATGCTGATCATTACCGCGTTATGTCAGCACATTTCTTTGTAACTAGCTAAATATGGAGGAAATTCTGCTGCCATCTGGAGAAAAAAAACGTAATAGAGCAAGGCAATGAATCCAAACATGAAGCCAAGACTCCGAACCACATGACAAGTTTCCAGCCCTGTTTAATGAAGCAGAATCTGACTTCTTGTGCGTTTTCTGAACAAGTAGTAGTACATGTACATCAACATGGAAAAGAATTCAATACCACCCAAGACTAAATGCCAACACTGAAAGGAACATATAAAAAAAATTTTGGATGTTTTGTGCTTAAATGCTTTTAAGTGGTTACTTTATTGGGCACTGCTCCTGCTTTACACAAACATTTATCAGCCAATCATGTATTTGTAACTTCTAAAAGAGAAAGAAGCAACAACATTTGCAAATGATCAAACTTTGAAATGAAACTAAGAATATCTAAACTGGAATACATACAGATGGCATGTTAATACAACATGGATGGAATGCATTTTTACAAAATCCAGCAAGTGTATTAAAGAGCTGGACACTTTAATATGCACATTTTCTCACACTGGCAATTAAATCTAGCAACGAATGTGTATTTTGTTGCAATTAATGAACATAAAAAGTTCAGCTGTAGTGTCTCCCTGCTACAGCATATCAAATTTTAAACTATAACCAAGTGCAACATCTCTGAAAACAACCAACTTGATATTTCAGCACATGTGTAATTAAGTAGTAAAGATATTGAGCAAACATGAGGGTATTTTGTCCCAAGAGTAAGAGAACAAACTAAACATTTTTGGTTGCACAACCTATAACCTGACAAGTGGTTGGTCACATCCTTGTTAACTGGAGAAGACATGAAGACGTCCTGATGAATTGCCACCTAGCAGGGCGTTCCTTGTGGGATGAAAAGCAGTGACAGAAAGCACCGTGTTAAGATTCTCACTGTCTGTAAAGGAGTGCAGGGGTTGGCCGCTTTCGTGGAACACCTGCACCCGCCGAGGCCTCATCATGCTCCCCACCACGAAGCAGTCTTCCTGTTTGGAGTCCCACACTGCTGACAGCTTGGACAGCCAGCGGCCTGTCTGCATGTCATGTCTGCAAATGCAAGTTGAAGAAACATGTCGCAGCTAAGTTTAGGTTACACAGCTGTCACAGCACAGAAGAGAGAAATCAAAACATCATGAAATCTGCAAAAAAATAAAGACGGTCCTTTCTCTGGTTCAGTTGTGGAGGTGTACCTGATGCATGTCAGCAGAGGAGATTTAGTGGTCAGAGCAGATGTGTCATATACCCTGTGAAGTTTAGAAAAAAAAAAAAAGCATCAAGTGAAAGTTAACTCCAATAAATATGTCCACAACCACTCCAAAACTCAAATACAGCTGTGTTGTCGTACCTGATGTGGTTATCCATGCAGGAGGTGAGAACTCTGTTGCCAGTCACCGGGGAGAAATAAGCACTGCTTATGCTTAAAGAGTGGCCATGGAGCTGGGAGACTGCCTGGCTTTTGGTCTTCTTCAGGGACCGGCTGTCATAAATTCTCACCACCCTGTAGACAAAGATTTAGTTTAGATTCAGTTATTTCATTCTCAATCCATTTAAAAACTGTTTTGAAAAAAAAAAAAAAGATAAGCCTACACTAAATAGAAACCTGCAAATGATAATTAAAATAATAATTATTATTATAATTGCCAGCCTTACTTGCTTTCTGCCACTGCAAAGTACTGCATCTGGAGGGGGTGGACACTGACACAGCGCAGAGCCTTCTGGTCCATCGAGTGAAGAGACTCGTGTGAGTTTCTGCAAAAAACAGTTATGAATTTATTTTGTGTGAAAATGTTGGAGTGCTTATAAAATAATATCTGTTTATCCCAATCACAAGAGGATCATCAGTTGAAGACGAGAATAAAGCCTCACCCTGGGGTGCGCCTATCGACGATGGAAACCTCTCCATACCAGTTTCCTACCACAAGTGTTGAGCAGTCATGTGATAGGAAGTCAAACGTTTTCAGACCGTCATCAATGTCATACACCTGTAAAAATGAAACATCTTTTTTATTCATTTTTGCAGCAAAGATGTCAACAACAGAAGAGGACATTTGTAGCTAGTGTGCTACACAAGACGATAGTCATTCAGAATACGTTTCACAGAATAAAAAAAAAGTCTTACATCATCAAAGACGGCCTTCTCTACATCCATGCAGCGCAGAGATCCATCATAACTGAGGCTCAGCAGCTGTGTGGGATGAGTCCTGGAGAACGCCATACAGCCAACTGGACGAGTGTGAGGCTCAAAGAGCAGAACGCCATCATTGCCCCAGTCAGCGTCCTGATGCAGCAACGCAGAGCAGACCAAACACAACAGCTGTATTGTGTAACCAGTGACCGAGTTTTCAAGACTGCTCAGTGATAAGATGAAGTAAACAGGGATTTTCTTAACTCACAAAAAGCAAACAAAAGAATCCTTTGCGAAAAAAAAAAAAATCACCCAAAACAAAACAAAAAACTATTACATTGAACATGCAAAGAAAAGAGTCAATTCAGTATCATTTATACTGAATCTTTAAAGTAGACAAAACATGAAGACCCACAGCTATGAGCTTGTTTTGAGCACATTTTCAGCCCTCTAGTGGTCGTCAACAACTTAAACTTGGAGCAAAACTTACCATATTCCAGAGTCCCACTTTTCCCCACTTGTCTCCTGCAGCCATCAACAGACTGCTGCTGCATGGGTGGAAGGCTGCAGAGAAGATGCGGTCCTTCACCACTTTCACCACTTTATCCTCCGTTATCCTCATCGTCTTTAGTGCAGAGCGGTACCTGTTTGCAGACGTTAGTGTAAAATAAAAAGAAAAAGAAAGATATGCCCTCAGATAAGAGGTAAATGTGCCTTTGATTATTGAGCAGATGTTTAAAGGGGGAAAAAACTATACGCAAACTCCTCAACATCTTACTCTTTGAAGTCAAGTGACATCTTCTTTTCCTGTGCATCCTGAGACAAAAAAACAAAACAAAACAGACAGATCCATAATTTACCATTCAGTTCAGAACCATTTCTAAACAAATATATTAAACTTGTAAACATTCTGTGTTCTTGTGGCGTGAGCAGAAATGCCAAAAGACAAACATAACAGTAAAAGAAATTGTATTACTCAGGAACAAAAACTAAAATTATGAAAAAAAATACATTTGTTTCAAAGTTTGCTTATCTGGTTAGAAGAAAAATGAGGAATCAGGGTCATAAGAACGTGGGAAAGGTAAAACCTACCTCAGAGCAGAGCTCAAGAAGTTGGGATGGGAGCTTGAAATCCTCCTCCATGTTGATTGGATCCATGGGCAGAGGGCCAGCAGGCTTCTTGGCTGGTGAAGACTAAAAACAAAAAAATAATAATAATAAGTAAGTGTGTATGGGCAGAATACCAAGGACACAAAAAGGGTGGCGAGAGACTGAAAACACAGCAGCAGAAATGTATAAAATGATGCATTACACATGGTACCTGTTCATAGATAAGGGTCCCCCTGGGTTCAGGAGGAAGTGTCAACATCTCTGCCTCTTTATTTTGGAGTCGCAGTGATTTGCGAGGTGGCAGCACCTCCCTCACAGTAGCCTGTGATCTGTTAGCACAAACAATGAATATTAGATTTGCATAAAAAACACAAACACTTTGCGTGACTGAAACTACTAAAATAACCCCACAAAAATGACAATGGAATGGACCATGGGCTCAGTCATGACAAAGGTGACATATTGAACAATTTCATCGTTTCAACCTTAAAAACTACTGAAAAACAATGATAGCTTGTAGGAGTACAATCCACAAAATAGAAAACCTGTTATACTGCATCACAATCCATCCAGATGACATTATTCTAATACATCATTTTATTCTGAAATTACTGTTCACTGAGCTCACAAAAGAGCAGAAACCGTGTGATAGCTGACTATACCTCAGACCCCTCTGCGATGGTTTTGGTCGTGTCATCTCCCTCAGCTCCGCTGTTGCCTTTTGACAAAGAAAACAGTTTCATATACATTCTGTCTGTATGTATTCAGTCTCTACATGGGGAACATTTCCAAAGATGTTCCAGTGGACTAAACTCGTACATGCATCCAGATTTATACAAAATTTATAGAAAGAATCAACTGACATCATTAAAAAAAAAAAAACATACAAATAGGACAACATTTTATACCACATATCTCTCAATGAGCGTACAGAGACACTTTAAATAATAAAGTTTAGGCAACACTTCCTCTCATGTGGGGCTTTATAATGGCCTAAAGTTAGTCTTAGTAGCTTAAAACTAGGCAACATATTGATTAGCTGATATGCACTTAGATCTTGAACCATGCAGCTGATTAGGTCTTCTCTGAGGGCGTGCACCACCTCACTCATCAACCAACCTGGAGTAAGTTGATAGAGGACAGAAACGCCTGGTTCTGTCTGATGTTTTCTAGTCGCTCCAGTTCATAAGCAGAAAGTCCTCCATGTCCATTCTGTTGTGAAAAAGATATCACAACGGCATTACCAGTAAAACTCCAAAACCTTCCCAGACAAGGGGGAAGAAAATGTGTTGGAAACGTTTACTTGAAGTGGACTTACACAGAGTAAACAAAAGCACAGCTTCTTTACAGTTAGTTCACTGTTTTAGTACTTACAGATGTGCGCTCCTCATCAGTGTTTTCAACATCCTCCTCATCCTTGGGTCTCGGGCTCTGGTCCTTTTTCTTTGTGTGGGCTTTTGTTTTCTGTCAAGAAAATGTAAGCATATTAATAAACAAACGACGTGCCTGTCTGAAAATAGTAACTAAGCGGGTCTTACACTTCTCTTCTTGGGGGTTTCTCCTCTCGTGTCTGGAGAGTACTGGAGGCGTTTGGGGGCCAGGCCTTTATTCCGGGATGATCTTCGGACTGATGTCTCGAGGTCTTCGGGGGTCATGTCCTGCCGGGTGGGAATCGTTAAACAAATCAACTTACCGAGTAGAAAAACAAACTTACAAGCTGATACAGTTTACCCAGCGGAACGTTCAAGCAAAACTTTCCTGACATGCACCTTCTTCCTCATGTTACATAAGTCTCAGCCCAGCTGCCAGACTCACACTGAGGTGATGAAGGCTGCAGGAGCTCTCACAACATGGAGAAGTAAGAAACCCACAACTTTACCTCCACGACAGCTTTGCGTTTGGTTTGTCCAGGTGCCATTTCTGAATCCCGGTGAGGGCAGATGTCGGTATACTTCAGTGACAGTTTTTTGAGAAGCACGCGCACTTCACAGCTGCCACTCATAGTTACTGAACAAACGTAATTGGCGCCAAAAGGAAACTATGTTTTGTAACAAGCCCCTCCCCTCTATGTTGCGAAACAGAATGCTAGCAGCTCATTGGTTGATATTGGAGTTTATCAGAGTGAAGTGGTTGTGCCTCGCGTCCAGCAGCCAATGAGCGCCTTGCAATTTGATAGACGTCTGAACTCCACAGCTCGACTCACTGCCACCACCGTGTGGCAGAGCTGGAGAACGACATGAGCGAGGAAGCAAAAAGTGATCTGGAAGATCTGGAAGTTCACCAGTTACCTTCATATCATTTTGAACTATTCATTGGACTGGAACGGCTTCAAAATTAATTATTGAAAAAAGAAACAAATAAACTAGAACAATTGGGATGTTCTAAATTTGACCGGTTGTGTATATTCTGCATATCACATAAATTAGTTAAACTTCACACAGTTTATTTGTCAGTAACCTTTTTTGTTATACACTGTAGTACCAGAAGCCCAAATGTACATGCAAAAAAATTAAAGAAGCAACAAGAACGGCAACAAAAAGATATATCCATGATCCCTTGATTAGACAACAGATATAAAGTGAAACACACAGTTATCCATGACTAAATAAAACACACCATTGGTGGAAGTACGTTTGATTAAAAAAACAACAAAAACAAAAACAGTAAGGTAATTTGGACTAAAGTCCACATGTAATATAAGTCGTAAGCCCTATGATTTCCTCCATATAATGAGGTGTCAGAGAAACAAAACACCTATCCAGCACCACACTCTTCCTCTGTCATTATAGTACATACAAACACACACCTGGCTCTCATGATGGGACAGATTTTGGGTTTTCTGCAATATATACTAAATTTCACACATCAGTTGTGTTAGTTGACCTGTTCAGCTTAGTTTTTTACTAACCAGTGCTAAAGCAACAGAAAATAAAAACCTAAAATAAAATTAACAGTAATAATGATCAAAAATAGTGATAATACTGCTGAAAATAATGGGGGGGGGGGGGGGGGGGGGGAGGGGGGGGG
>JBAMYA010007778.1:0-17878 GCA_037176975.1 Arrhamphus sclerolepis | reverse complement strand
TAGGTAGCAGTCAGCTGGTAGAACCTCCAGTTAGGACCAAACAGGGTGAAAATGCATTTAGCTACTATGCTGTATATGGATGGAATAAACTTCCTCTTGATATCAAATGTTCTCCAACTCATAAACACATTTAAAGTTAAACTGAAAACTACTCTTTTCCCATGCCTTTCTTTAGTCGGATTTTACTGCACTGTTTTTACTATTCTTTGTTTTAATCCTTTTTCTGTCCAATTATACATTTAATTTATTTTTTATTTTTTATTAATTAATTAAATCTTAATGCCTTGTAAAGCACTTTTAGTTGCCTTTGTGTATGAAATGTGCTCTACATTTACACTTGCCTTTCCTAGGATTTGTCACCCCAGAATTCATCTTGTCTCTCAGTCATATCACCAGTTAACACCAGTGATCCTGTTCCACTGGCAGCCATACATCCCCGTACCATAACACTACCTCTACCATGTTGGATGCATAATGTTAAGCTTTGGGTAATGGGTAGTTCCTTTCTTTCTCCATGCTTTTCCTCATCATTTTGACATGTTTATCTTACTTTCATCTGTCCAAAGAACCTGATTCCTGAACATACATTTCAAAAAATGTAGGTACTTTGCTCAAACTAGCTGTCATTGCTAAATGGTTAATACAAGAAACTGTGAGTCGACACTTTGATCGCATGTTGATTGTTTTATTTCATATCCATTGTGATGATGGATAAAGGCTAAACCAAATACTTCTAGACCTGCCTGTGTAAGAAAATAATATTTTCCATATAGAAGTCCACTGGTCCAGTGTCAGGGTGGATTTTCTGTATCATAAAGACATTATTTCTAACCAGCTGGTATATTAATATCAAGTCTTGGAAGCAGGCACTGATATTCTGAGCTTCACATTGGAGCCTATTTTTTTTTATGAAGTATTAGTTTGGCTTCTGTTGATGTCAGTTTTCTATTTTGAGTGTGGATGAGAGCCTTTACAGGCTCATCAGCTTTAGCATAAAGCAGTGGTTTCAGACACATTTCAGATGGGTTTTGTGCAGAGGAACTCTGCAACAGCATATGAACAAGTTTACTTGTCCATTACTCTTATTGGGGGTTAAATGCTAGCTCAACCGCAAAAGATGTATTTTCCTCTTAGTCTTCCTGTCCTCAACTTATGCAAATTTGGGGTCATTTTTAAATATCTGGGCCGATATATATTTTCTAACCTCATGCTTTTAAAATATGTTACTAGGTGAGGGCTGGTGAAGAGGAAATCATTTTCTTAAAACATTTCAAACTTCCTCTGAAACGTGTGCAATTAAGCATGTCAGTTTAGGTTTATATTCTGTTATCGTTTTTTTCAGTTGAGAGCTGCTGTTTTATTCACACGTGTCTTCTCACTGAAGCAAATGAGAAACAGTTTTTAAGGCAGATAGGAAAATCATCCTCACCAAAATCTTCTCATGGTCCACTCAGACTTTAATTTTCTGACTTTCCGCCTTAGTGGTGACGTTTTAACTCTTCTGGCTTCCAGGCAGCTTTCTCTCCCTTTCTCTTTTTCTATCTCTCTCTCTCTCTTTTATTTTAAAGGAAGGTGAGACTGCGGCTGCTTCTTGCCCGCAGAGGGTCGGGACCACCACGCGGTTCTCGCTCGGCGCTCTGCCGCATCTGCAGGGGTGGAACCCGGACTGGTTCAGGGCGGGAGTCCGCTGCTGTTTCTGCCGCCTGTGCAGCTCCATGCTCCGGACCACGGTGCCTGCTCGAGCAGCCCGCAGTGGACATGACTTCCCGACGACGAATCAAATAGATGGACACAGGTAAGACTGCACAACTCTAAACAGATTATAGTTGTTTTAACCTGTCAATCTGATCAATCCCGATTATACAGATGTGATAGGCCACTGTAGCTACACAATTATTGTTTCAGATGCACCATTTGTCTATTTGTGTTACTGTCATATTGTCTTTGTTATTTTATAATGATTATATGTTCAATATTTTCCCATTAAAGTAGGCTGCAATTACATCTCAGATTACCTCTGGGTTTTTTTTCCTTCACAATTTTAGCTTGTTGTGTAAATGTACATGAAACGAAATTTCCCAAGAGTCTGGAATTTCACCTCCTGATTTTTCTTTTTCATTTTCAACTTCACCTCTTGTACAACCTGACTCCACCACTTCTGGCCAACTGAAACAGGCGAAAACTACTTCAGCATATTCCTTGTTATTTGCAGTTATAACTCATACAATATAAGTAAAATGGCTTTCAGTCTAAACTCACCACTTGAAAACAGCATTTAAAAAGAAAAAATAAATCTGCCAGTTTATGTCATTTGTCCATTGAAATTTCATGCAGTACTCTTAGTTTCCAGTAGGGGTGTATGATGGCTGTCAAAGGCGAACAGGTGTCCATTTTTGTCCATGAACACCGAGTTGGAGTTTTTCTGTTTTTCTGTCCTTGTACAAAAAAGTAATGAAACATAAAAACCATTGATACTGTTAACTATTGATACGAAACTTGCTACAATGATAGTTAATAATAAACCAGGTAGCGTTATTTGGTTAAAAATTGTGATTTAATGCTCTTCTGTGTTTATAAATCATTTGTATTTTGTGATCCAACAGACAATTTAATTATTTAAAAAAAAAATCAATTGTCCATCATTTTATTTGATATAACATTTGAATATATGCAGTTAACCCTCCAGATAAATTTTTATGAGTTTGTTTGCCATGTTCCAACTGATGCTTTTTAGAACTGAAAGCAGAATGCTGGATAATTTTTCTTGCATTTTGCACCCAAAATTCCTTTTTGATTCTGGAATGTGATGTGTGTTGAAGCCCCTTTAACAGACAGGATGTGTGCAGTTTTGTTAATGTCAGATTTGAGCAGACAGAGCTGAAATCATTTATGTTACAAGATATAAATGACCACAACCAGTTCAATTTTGATAATCATCCGTGTTCTTCAGTCCAGGTCCTCGGGACCTACTTCCCTGCATGTTTTAGATGATTTCCTGCCCCAACACACTTGCCTCAAATTAACGGGTCATTAACAGACTTGAGCACACTTAGATGATTTTCTTTCTTTTTTTCTTTTTGTGATTGCTTCTCATTTGCTCTGGAATACATTGTAGTCAGATATTTTACAGACCAAATTTACATGATAATAAAAAATAAAACAGGGAAGAAATAGGGGGAAATAACCCACACATTTATGTATTAAAATCATGCAGTTATGACAGTACTGGAAAAGGGAATAAACACAAATACATTATGGATAGCGTCTTCAGAAATATGCTCATTTAATTTCCATCTTCCGCTCACTTAAATTATGAAGACTGCATGATAAGACTTTGATAATATTTGAAAAATAAGTATCTTCCATATTATTGATGTCCACAATAAATATTTAAGTATATTTAACTTTATGAATATTGGTCTAACCTGTACTGCAGAACTAACCATATTATTCCTTTGAAAAATATACAGAATGTTGAATATTTTATCACATGAACAAAGTCAGTCACTTCAGTGCATGAGGGATTTTATTAAGCCTCTCGGGGTATTTTTCTTTCACCACTTGTGTTTTGCATAGCTTAAGGAGAATGATCAGCAGCTGTTCTCGTGTGTGCATGTTTTATTTTCTATATAAGAGAAAAAATGTTTTAAAGCAGTTAAATTGTGCATGTGAGTTTGGGTTTCAAGATGCATGTTTTGATTAAGTGGCAAGGTAAAGCATCTTTTCTGCTCTTATGGAAGCCAGAGCCTGTAGATGAAGCCAGTGCTTGTGTGTGTGGGTGCCTGAGTTGCGCATGAGCGAACTGAGTTGCACTGCATTTCATCAACTATTCACACTGTTCATTGCCGTTGTGTGACAGGGCGCAGTGTGTTTGGGTGTATGTGCTTTCAGGATCACTGTTTGATGTTCCTGACTTTTTTCCTTCTTTTGGTAAACGAGAATTTTTGAGGTTGGGGCAAATTTTCTTTTCATCTTTAACAAGATTTAATCTGACAGTTGGAGTGTTTTATCTTTTTTTTCAACTTTTTTCCCTTTTGCCTGTTTTTTTTTTTTTTTTACTTTGTTGCTTTCTCCATCTCCCTTTGGTTTCTATTTCTTTTACAATTGATAATTACTTTTTTTTGTAATTAAAAACTTTGATGCCGGTGTGTTTTTTCCACATCAACCCAAAAACATTCAGGTACATTATGACTGAATGTATTATTATTAAACTTGCACACACCAAAGAATCAAAGCTTTTGAAATGTGGATTGTGCTCTCAAACCTTTGACTGAGAGGGTTGCTGAGTTGGACCAAAGGGTTACATCGTCTCTCTCATTTGAATCAATCCAAGAAGAGAAAAAAACAAACCAGACCAAAACTACAGTTCTTCCACTGACCACTAGGGGCTGGCTTCAAAAGTGAGGCAGTCTCCTTTGGTCCCCATGTTAGATTATCCAACATTCAAGCGGAAATAAACATACCTGTAGCCTGGTTCAAACAAGGCTTTTGGTTACCGCAGCCAGATTTATGCAGTGTCTTTCTATGCTCTTCTTTTTAGCAACAGTTTCCTCACTTGTGCCTTTACATTCACTCTCCATGTAAATTAACATTTAAGTGGCAGCAAGGTTAAATTTGATCGGCCAAGTATATCATTGACATTTAGAGTGTTAATGCATGGCAATCGGGAAATAATAGACTGCTATCTGTTGCAGTTCTGTTTTATTTGCAATATTGATTTTGCTCATATTGATATTGCAATGATGAATTAGCTTCTATATATTGTAGTGGTCTACCACCAACTAGTGTTTGCAGGTGTAATAAGACAGCAACAAAAACATAAAATGCACAAGTTTAAATGTCTTTTTTTTGTTCGTAAGTCCAGGACATAAGCTAATACAGCTCATTAGTTCAATTCAATTCAAAAATACTTTATTAATTTCAACTATTAAATTCAGTACAAAGTAGTCCTTTCTTTCAGCTTTTTAAAAAAAAAAAAAATCTTTTAAGCAATTAACTCCTTTCTTGCCGTATTCACATTTGTGCTTAAATATGCGCTAGCTTTCCTGGGGTCACTAGCACTAGCTTCAGCACTAGCATTAGCTAATGCCGTGAAGGCAGCTAAAGCCTGATAAATTTGGAATGAAAGGCTATAAGAAAGAATTTATTGTGAATAGTTTCAGTAGAAATACTGACCAAAAAAAGTGTTTTTATATTTTATTTTATTTTATTTTGTTTCTCTTGATGTAGGGATCCTCTTCATTGTCCCTCTCTGTTACCTTGCTGGACAAGGACTACAGTTAATTACAATGTCATCTGTAAACCACTGGAAATCAAGATTTAGCTTCGAAGAAGGCAAAAGAAGTGGAAAGTGCAAGGATCATTCACCTCAAGCCTCGTGGTCATAAATCAAACCAAGCTTTAAACAGTGATTAGTAATTAAGAAAAAAATAAAGACTGCTTGTAACACAGGGTTATAGCTGTAACAAGTTTCCCAGCTTCCCTCTTTCCCCTCCTGACTTGCCTTTGTTCCGACTGAGTCTAGTAAGTTAACTTTAATCAGCAAATCCAGCACCCTTGAGGCCAAATTAAATTCACTTTAGAGCAAAAAAGAAACATTGTCCCCAGCACTTTTATCATTAGTAAAGCAATATTTTCCCATTAGTTTCCAGTTTTTGTCTGTGACCTCTCTGCACAGACTGACTTAATTTCTCAATCACCTCCCCCAGTTGTTTTATCTTTTAATGCTTTTCCCACTGACTCTTTTTTCCTTCATCAGCCATGTTTTCAGTTTGCCTTCTTTTTGTCTTTACAAATTCATTATTGCCCAGAGGTTAGAGAGTTTTAAATTAATTTGTAGAAGTCTTAAATGAATGTTGAGAAATGGAATAGTGGAACACTGACAAATTCTATTTCAGAGAAGAAAAAAAACCAAAAACTTATGTCACTTATTAATAATTTGTTTTCTTTCTGTTCGTGCAGTGTGATGTGTCTCGCACTCCCCCTGCGGGCATGAGACTGCGGGGAGGTCGGGATTTCAACTCCAACACCTGCCTGGAACCGGCTCGTTCTCCTCCACCTGTCACCTGGCTCCCTCCCGGCGTCCTCAGCCAAGGTGTGCGTCTGCGTTTGCGCCTGGATCGCCATAACCACCGAGGGCGGGGCTGCTGGCATCTGGTCAACTTTGAGGCAGAGTCAGAGCCAGAGGGATGGGGACCGAGGAGCCGGGACCCTGACACCTGCACAGAAAGTAAAAATTAATTCTGACAGCAGTGTTTATGGAAGTTAGACGCTGCACTTATTTCATACATTTTTGCAGAAATTTCATGTTTTTTTTCCTATGACTCATAGCCACTGAAGGCAGGATTATTTCCCTTACTTCTAAACTCTGTCATGAGATCACTCAGTAGAGATAAAGATGCCAGTATGAATGTCTTGAGCTTGCGTGTTTAATACATGCACTGTTGTTTATGAGCTTATTTCTTTCTTTCTTATCACATGGCTCCAGTGCAGGATCCAATTTCGCTGTCTGTTACCATGGTGATGCCCTGCCTGAGCTGTAAATAAATTCGGGAGCTGTTACATAGTTACATTGATTAGAAAACACACATGACGCTAATCAATTCTGCATCTGCGGAAGGATATGCAGTTATGAGATATGAGTTCGAATCCACTTATATTTGATATTATACTAATTTATTTTGGTGTGTTTGTTTAGTGCGGCAGCGATTAGAACGTAGTTTCTGTTGTGTGTAGGTGTGCAATTTAGCCAGACATTAGCATAACTCACTTCATTGCAGTTTGCCCTCTGCATCATTGAAAACGGATACAAATCTCCCTCCCCTGAAGCTACTGATTAAGTTATGCTAATCACTGCTGATCGTTGCTGTGTTATTGTAGCCGTTGCACCAAATGCCTCCAAAACCCCGCTTCCAAAAAGAGGCAATGTCCTTTAGCTGGAAAACAAGATCAGGCACAGAGGTTCACAGATCACTTAATTGCTTAATTAGGCATAAACATATTAGGCTTTAGTCCCAAAAGCATTGTGTTAGGTTGCAGTGCAATTGGGCAAATCTTTTCCCTCGCCAGCGAAAACAATATCCCATTCTTTTTAAGTAAGAGATGATGATTCTCTCTCTCTCTCTCTCTCTCTCTCTCTCCCTCTCTCTCTGTAATGTGATGCACCATAATGGGGCAGGACTGATTGAGGAGAAACATGAGGATTAATCTAACCATGTAATTACTTTTTTGATTGAGCGGTCCCTCTGTGCTCACGCTCACAAGCAGGCCTCCTATCATCAAACATGCCTGTGAACGCGTGCCAGTACTCAGAATTATAGTCTCGCTGTCTTGACCTTGCTGTTTATTGTCACTTATTTTATTATCACGTATAAGCTTCAGAGTAATGACACGCCACAATTTGTGTGGCCTATCACATTTGCCGTTACAACGGCTCAGGAGCTGCTTTACGGCTGAACCCTGACAAATCTCTTTACACGCTTGCAGAGGCTGGGTGCGAGTGAAGGGAATGCCAGAATTTCATCTCCGCTTTAACCTGAATTCGACTGAGTGCTAAACGCCACCTATTGGACTTTGAATGGGAAACAGAACAGCAATCTGAGTGTAACTAATTGACATGTATCAGAGAGGGGGAAACCCTGACACTTGTAACCTATGAGAGCAAATAAGCACTCTGGAGGCTGCCTTTTCTTTAATACCTGCATTTATGTGGAGGTTATACATACTGCTTTGCCTTTGGCTGGTCTTTTTTTCTTTCCGTGTTTGTCATTTCATTTTAGATAAACAAAAGTAGCATGCTTTTTAGCTGACACAAAGCCAAAAGAAGTCGTCAGATGAAAAAAAAAAAAAAAAAATCATGAGCTTTGATAGAATTTTTTTTATGTGGAACAAAAGCAGAGCCAGCAGAGTAGTCCTTGCAGGTTTCTGTTGCAACCCTTTAATGTTTACAGGAAAATTGTTTCTATCACACATGTTCAAATGAGAAAAAAAAAGAAAAAAGAGTACATACAAGTTTCTGCTCTCCCTGTGCAAAAATGTGAAAGATTACAGTTTGTAACCCAAACAGTTGTAACACAAAACACTGCGCAGCTTGAGTCCCATGGCCATGTTTTAAAAATACAGGCAAGAAAAACCCTGAGCTGCGGCAACTGTAATTACATTACAACCACACACACACACACGCAGACATCTCTTTGAGCTCAGCGTGTCTGCCGGCTGCCGCGGGATGTTAGAGGCGTGTTGCTATGACGACTGAAAGGGGACACACAGGAAGGGTGGTGGGGGCGGGGTGGGGTGGGGGGCTGAGTTGAAGAGAAGTCAGGGGAGGAAGGGGGTTGGGTTGGAGGAAGGTGATCGGCAACTGAGGAAGAGAGCCAGGCTCGCAGAGTTGCCGGCGTCTTGACAGTGTGCAGCAGCAGAGCAGTAAGCTGGAGGAGGCTGTCAGGGGAGTATCTGGAAACCTGCTGCTGCGGGGAGGCATCAGAAATCACCTGACACCTGTGTGCATGGTAGGTACATATCAGGACGATTTCGGGTCATTTTGAGTTTTTTTTTTTGTTTTTTTTTAACGTGTGTTGTCTGATAAAGAGGACACGGTCCCACAAGGTCTTTCTGTTTCACTTCCTCTTTTCCAGTTTATACAAAAACTGTCTTATACACCAGAGTCAAGTTATGTCTTTGTTTCTCGAAAAAAGAAATGAAAGAATGGCATGTGAACATCAGGCTGCTCAGTAAACCATCAGCCTCAGTGGGATTACAGTTAATCAGAGCAGCAATTAGCTGCATATTCAGAGGTGATATCAGGTTAGTGATTATGTTGCATGAAATACACAAATAGGACTCAGAGAGGGCTCTATTCTGACAGTAACAGCCATGTGAATGAAGAGTGCTGAAAATAATGTGTGTATATGTGTCTGTGTGTGTGTACCAGCACACTTCATTGATTGTTTGATTGTGTGGGTGTTGCAGTGTATGTGCTTCACTTTTATTTCCTCTGTGCATGTGTGAGTGTGTGTGTAGGTCTTTGTCTGTCTCTCTCTCGCTGTGTAGTAATGATATTTATTGAAATCTTTGCAGCTGGAGTTGGTGAGGGGGAGGGGGATGAATGACTACAAAGCTTTATGTGGCTTTTGGTATTACTATTTCCCAACATCTCTGCGTGTGCATGAAAGACTGAGTAAGATGTAGTCACACATGTGCACCTAAGTTTCCGCTCCAGTTTGGAGCTGAAACAGTGCTGACTGCTTTTAAAAGTCACCACTTCCTACTTTCAGTTTGTGCTTAAGTCGTTCTTGGTCTCCCTCAGGTCTGATAAGTACCTCATCTGTCGGCTCAGAGATGCAGACTTCCACTCTTGGCTCCGAGTTTATAGTAGGGGCCCAGGTTAAGGTTCCCAGCAGGAAGAGAGGACGGCCCCCTGTCCGTAAGCTGGAGGAGTTTCAGGGCCACTATGGGGAGCCTCTGTCACCCATCAAGATCCCGAAGAGGAGAGGCAGGAAGCCTGGCTTTAAGGTCAGTCAGTTATTCTTTTATTTTGTGTTTTGATCACTGAAATGACAGTTCCTTTGACAATTTCAACTGGGTCTACTGAGGTTGGTTAGCCAGAGTAGCACAGAAGTCTTCTTCCTGTATGTCTACAAAGGATGAACAATATTACATCAGTGTTTTGGCAGTGCTCAGAGCCCAGCATACTGGACCAACCAACCCTCGGCTATCCTTGTGTCCTCGGCCAGGACCCTCCGCTGAGACCCAGTAGAGTTCAGTCAGAGCTCCAGCTGCTACCAGAGCTAGTGGTCAGTGAGCATGTGGCCCTCAGGCCAGTTGTCGTCCAGCTTGCCTGGATAGCAGCTGACGGGAGAACGTCTTAGCTAAGTTTCATCCCCGGACCCTTCCAGGCCATGTGGACCAAAGCTGTTTTTGTTCTTTTTCTTTTTTGTACCTATGGTATAAATCTGTTTAACGGATATATATTATGATTTTCCTAACATTCAAAGTTTCAAAAATGCTCATAAACTTTAATATACATAGTTGTCAGGATGTCTAGCTGCCATCTTAAGGGGCGTATGGTTCATTGAGCAATAATTTCATTTTGTAAGAACATTCACAGAGAGAACTTCCGGAGACTTTTTTGGTTTGGTTCCTCAAAATAACTTTCTGCTTACAGGAGTATTAATTGCATTTACAGACTGGCCCTCTAAACTCCAAACACAGGTCAACTTAGCACATGCATCTGTCCTCACATACGATCAGCCATTGAACACAATTGAGTTCAAAACATCTTCAGCTGTCTATGTCGCCTTAAATCGCTGTAACGTGTCTGTTTAGGAAAGTAACCAATAACAGCACAAAGAAAACTGAAGATTTAGGTGACACAATGTAACAGAACCAGAGTTTTTTTTGTGGCAATCCAAGTAAAATGACTTTATTGTGGTTCTTGATCAATATGAATGAGGTTCAAAAATACATAATATGGGACCTTCAATGCTGCCGTAATGTTGGACATTTTAACATGGATGTCAGTGGAATTTGACTAACTTTTAGAGCCAGCCCCTAGTGCTCTAGCTGATGGTGCTCTTTGTTTAAAACAAACTCTCAAGACTTCCAGTTTGTCATCTCACGATAGAATTTGGTGAATCGCCACCTTCAGCATGTGAATCTCACGCCATGTGAAAGTTGATCACTTTTTTTACAGGACAAGTTGTCAAAGAAGAATATCCATCCAGTAAATTCAGCACTCTCTGTTTCATACTGAGAACGACAGCTTTGCAAGAGTGCTGCTGATTTTTGCACGTGTGTCCGTGTGTCTTCTTGCGCAGCCAAAGGCCAGGATGGTGATGTCCCCACTTGCCAACTCTCCCCCCGGCAGCACACCAGAGCCTGAGCTGGGCTCTGTCCCACAGGATGCTGCCATCGTCCCCGTCTCTGGCACACCACAAATTCTAACAGGTAACAGGACTGTCTGGGCCATGGCTTTATTAGCCTTTTTAAGCTTTTCTAGATAGTAACATGGTCATGCATTGTAATACCAGGGAACAACAGAGGGAATATGGTGGAGAAGTGGAAGGAGCTTTCACGTTACATACAAAAGCAAAAAAGAAACTTGAGAAGTGGTTCTCCTCAGACTAAAGAGTATGGCCCTAATATTTTAGACTTCTTACACTGTCCCTGCTTGTGCTGTCTATATAAATGTATATAAGTGCAGTCTTTCTTTTGTCTCTTTTATGTATCTTATCTTTTTTTTTAATCCCTTGCTAAAATACACTGACTGTGCCTCTAATTGAGTGCTGTAACACATCATTCTTTGAAAGTGTCAGTGAGCGATGTCTGCTTTTGATCTTCGCAGCAAAGCACAGTTGTCTGCCTGTATATGTAAAAGCCTGACTAAACACTGAAATCGTGAATGTTAAATCAAAAACGCCACAAGCATAATCGGGTTCATATCATACGGAGTGTATGTTTCGATGCTTTAAAGCTACAGCTGCACGCCTTTCACACACCAACGCTGGTTTTTGCGTTCTGTATTACTGGTCACATCCTGTTTTCACTGGCTCCACAATAAAAATCCAAAATTTCAAACTTAAAATTGAAAAAAAAAAAGATTCATACAGTCATCCTGCCTTTGATTTTTCTTTATTTTTTTCTCTCTGTCTCTCACCCCCTCGTGGTTTGTCCTGCTCTGAAAACCCGAACATTTTAAGATTGTCTTCGCTGTATCTGAATCTGTGGGAATTTGTCACAGACCAGCTGTGTGCTCTTTCTTGTAGCAAATCATGAAATGTGTTTGATGTCAGAGGGTAGACGGGAAGGCGTGCATGTACGGTCACACACACACACACACACACACACACACACACCAGCTCCCTGTGGTGAAACCCAGACAGATATGTAAATCATTCCTCTGGTGAAACAGAGAAGTACTTCAAAACAGTCACTGCATTCTTGGCTGTTTATTTGTGGAATAAAGCAAAACAAATTATGTTTTTAATGTACTGTACTACTCTTTTAATGTACTAATGAACCATCTATTTACCATTTACCATATTTACCATTACTGAACAAATTAAGATGCTAATATGTAAGAAAAGCCATTGAGTTCTTGCACCTGAATCATTTTCAATCTTAATATGTTTTTTAAAAACCAGTGGAATTTTTTTCATATCACAGAAAATTTTATGACATCTAAATTAACATTTCTGTCTCTCAAAGACTTAAATATTAGCAATTTACTGTCATGAAGGTAGTTCTGCTCTGTTCTCTATATATTATATACCCATCTTAACGCACATCGGTACAGAAGCCTCTATAATCACATGTGGCTCTTATCACATAATTGATTTTCAGAGCACAATAAAAAAAAAAATACATTCGACCTTTGCTTGAGCACGCCGTTGAGGTAATTCAGAAACATCTCTGTCGAGTGTTTTCTCTTTATAAATCTGTCATCAGCTAAATCCATAAAAGCCTGGCTCTCACAAAACCAGAAGGCCCCCGTATTACAGACAAGCTGAAAAAAAAAATACCAACAGAAAAAGGAACCGATTCAGAGGAATTACCGTCTACCTTTCATCCATTTTATATCCACACGGCTACATGCTGAAGGGGCTTTAAATCAGCTTACCTGCAGATTAGCTGGGTATATTTTATACTTGCTATTTTAATAGCCTGAACAATATAACAGCTGTCTGATATTGTACGTTTTGTAGTCTTGCAGGTGTTTTATTAGACTGAAAGCAAAGTGAAATAGTTGTAATGAAGCAGAGAGATGGAGCTAAACTCAAAAGTTTAACGAGCCCGTCCAATAAATGCTAGCCCGTCAACTGAAAGGGGAGGATACATTTCAGTGGGAGTGGTGACTTTGTGAAAATGAAAAGGCAAATGAAGATTTTCCAAATGAAGCTTCATTGAATGAGTTCTTCTACTTCCTTTCCAGCAGAGACACCACTGCCTGATGACTTCATATGTGACCCACCTGTGGACTCCAAGCGCTATGCCGTAGATCCCAGTGACTCCACCTTCAACATCATTTCATCACAGTACCAGTCTAAGCACTCGTACGGTTACCGTGGCAGCGGTTGTTCTGCTCCACTGGGTGTATGCAGACAGTCATCAAGCCCTTCAAGTTTCCAGGATGGAAGCAGAAATGGTGAGGCTTTGTATTAAAGAGTGTTATCACATTGTTTTACAGGCAGCAGACACATGACCCGTATATGCCTGTAGTGACTCCTACTCATTGTTGTCTAATATATACCAATTCCTGTCTTATATCATTGGTTTGACATCTTGATAGTATGCTTTTCACAGTTTGAGATTAGTAAAACTTTTATAATTTCCATCATAGCTCCTTGCACTACTTTTTCTTGTGGAACAGAGATCCTGTCAGTGCTACTTTGCTGTTTGAGCACATCATTTTTCCCTCTGCCTGTTCCCTGGTCTTTTACAGTCTACAGCTCAATACCAGACTACGCAGAGAGCAAGCGTCCTGCTGGCAAGAACCCCTCCAGCTGGGGTGTCGAAGATGTGATTTGGTTCATTAAAGAAGCTGACCCCCAAGCCCTGGGACCCCACGCTGATGCCTTCAGGAAGCATGTGAGTTCAGATATGTTGGAAATGTAACTTGTGCGGCAGATTCTCATATATAGGAGTTAGGCAGGGGTAAGACTTGAGAGTAGTAGGATACTCTTATGTTTATAAATGATCATATCTCAGTTTTCACATCACCTGGCTCCCTGTGGTTATGAATATTAACCAATATATCAGGAAACAGTTCATCTAATTTGAAGAAAATTTAAAACATAGTGAGGTTTACCCCTAAGATATTTTAAGCAAATCCTTCAAACCCCCTCCTCAGTCCTCAGGTAGGACTGAATATTTAGTGCACGGTTCTCCCATCAAAGCCATAAAGCTTGAGCAGTGGGTGTTTTTGTTTCATTTTAAACCTGAAAAGATAAGCAATTTCTGATCTTAAAACGACACTAAATCAGTTTTGGTTCACCTAAAACCTCATCTGTTTTTCTGAATATTCATATTTTTCAAAGATTTAAACTCTCATCGATCTAAAATGAATTTGGGGTATGTCTACAACTTTTGTTTTTACATAGTAAATTAGGGTCTACTGTAATCTAGGTCAGCCCACGTCTCTGCTCGCTAGCAGAGGAGACCTTTCCGCTTGTCTCTTCTGAAAATGTGATGCAGCACTTCTTTGTAATAAATAGCGACTTAAGCCATAAACGTTTGAACCGGGCAGTGACACTCAGAAAGAGGAAGAGCTAATTACTGAAGGAAGCAAATTGAATAGTCAATCTTTCGATGACTTTCAGCACAACACTAATGGGTAATATGTGTCTTTGGCTGATAATATCATGAATCTAATCTGAGCTTTTGTTGGGATTCATGGCTAAATTATGACACTGAGAAGTGTGAGACAGATGTTACCCAAAGGTCAGAGCTGGGCCTACTGGGGTTCACTGCTTTCATTGTATGGGCCAACATACTCTGGGTTCTTTCTGTGTGTGTATGTGTAGCCCTAAAGAATAAAAAAACACATTCTTAACTCTCAGGGGTGAGTCTTACTGAGACAATCCTTGGGTTCAAGTATGAGGGACTGAAAGGAAACACTTTCCGGTTAACAGAAATTCCTGAATGGCCTTTCAGTGTCTGGATAAGTGCTTGGAATAGTGCTGGTCTTTATAATTAGTTTAATGGCCAAACTCACCTGTTTTGACAAATTTGCAAAGCAGCTGTGTGAAAAATGTAGTCTGTTCTGACTGGTACTGTGATATCTCCTAATAAATAAAACTATTTTGGTTGCAGTTTATCAACTTATGAGTAAGACATAAAAGCTAACCAAATCTAATTTTATACAATTCATACAATCTAACTTCTGCATGTGTTTTTATTTAACCTGTTCCACACTGGAAATGAAAATTAGGTGTGACCACTAACATAGTCAGGTTGGTTTCTAGACATAGTGCTGATGGCAGATTTTGCTCATTAAATGCCTTGTGACATTTCAAGAACAGCTTATGGATATTTTCATAAGGTTAAGAAATTATTTATTTATTTATTTATTTTGTCTGAGATTTTTAAGGGGTCATAACATTGACTCGCCCTTTGGCATAAGTGTCCATTATCAGTCTTGGTGCTGATTGTGTAGTCTGTGAGGCAGAAGATGTCAAACAGTCCCCTTAATGCCCCCTTTGATTCTAAATCTTATATTTTCATTTGTATCCACCATCACCAGACTGACAAAAAACAAAAATACAGCAACTATCTCCGATCCTTTGGTGTCTACCTCATTATCACCGTTTCCCCCTATAGTTATCTTCTTTTATTTTAGCTTCTCTGGTGGCTAAGTGGTAGACCTTTCGCCTATCACACGGGAGGCTGCATCAGGAAGGGTAACTGCCATAAAGCTTGTGCATGGGGTTCTGTGGCGTACCGGCCAGAGATCTGGACTGGCACCTGAAACCCCCACCTGCTCCCTGGGCGCCGCACCGTGGCAGCCAACCGCTCTGGGTGTAGCAGCCCAGTTGGGTTAAATGCGGGGATGAATACTAGTATATCAAAAAAAAAACAAAAAAAAAACGCAGTAACCCCCCGAACAGGGAGCAGGTGAAAAGAAACAGTTGCCCCATTACAGTTTAAGCTTTTTACCCAAGACCGCCTCTAGTGAAAACCCACCTAAATTTTTCCTGTGCAGCCAAATAAAAAACTAACATGTAACTAAACTCTGCCATTTTTGTGTAATTTTTTTGTTGAGCAGCTCAGATTTGCAGGGTTCTGTGACATTACAAACCCAGATCAGAGTAGATTTATCCAGCCTCTCCATCTTTATCTCCACCCAACGTTTTGTGGAAGTGAGCACAACACATCTGTAAAACCAGTGTTAGAAGAGGCACACCCTTCTTCAAAGCGGGGGATCTTTGATTAATACCCCTGGAAGTTGTGTCAACTGGAAAAAAAAAATGCTTATGTCTCTTTTAATGTGCTTTTCTTGTGTGATGTTTCTGTTATTTGAAAATTATAGTACTATAATTAGTCACAGTTTCTGTGTTGCGTTTCAGGAAATAGATGGGGATGCCCTCCTACTGCTGAAAAGTGACATGATGATGAAATACCTGGGACTGAAGCTGGGACCTGCACTCAAACTCTGTTTCCACATCGAAAGGCTGAAGCAGAATGGGATGTGATTTACTGTTGAGGAACGAACTCCTCAAAGTCATGAAAGCATTAGCTAAACGTTATGAGCAAGATTCAAGCTCCACGTCTGGCAGATTTTACTGCCTCTGAACCACATTTTAGTGACAAACTGGACATTTTGATGGTACATATTAGGACTATCAGCATCTGAAGCTGCCATTTGATTTTCATCTTATATTTTAATTTTTATCTGAGTATTTGGATGGTTTTACATTGTGAATAGTTTGTAAAAAGATGGCAGCTACTGTATAATGGAATAATATCTTTAAACACCATTAATTTGAATTGACCATAATCATGGCTTCTGTAGCAATACAGCCTAAGGTTTTCAGAGACAGGAAGCCTTTTATGGTGATTGATCTTAGGATCATATTTATATCTTTAAAATAAATCTTGCTGCCGCTTTTTTTATATCCATCCATCCATTATCTATACCTGCTTTATCCTGTGCAGGGTCACGGGGGTCTGCTGGAGCCTATCCCAGCACACTTCGGGCGAAAGGCAGGGGTACACCCTGGACAGGTCACCAGTCCATCGCAGGCTTTTTTTTTATATATATATATTAAGTTTTTCTCTGAACCATATTGTTTGTCAATTTTTACATCATTGACGTGAATTGTAAAAACAAAAAAGAAAAGATAAGGAAAAAAAAAACAGTTCAAAACTTTTTTTCTGTGTTGTTTCTAAACTCAAATGACGATAAACAAGCACCTGGAATATTATTCTTGCCCAGTTTGACTTTTTTTAAAATATTTTTAAAAATTTTTTTTAGTTACATTCAAAAGAAAAAAACTAAGACAAAAGTACAGTATTACAGTGTCAAAGTATCGGTTTTCAACACAAGGTGTTATTTGATCCAATCATGAGAAAATTCAAAAAGGATCAAGCTGGTGTTTATACAAGCTACCCAGAGGAATGTGAAACTGCATTTGAAATACATGATTTATCAAGTGATAAAAGCAAAAGAAACATTATCTCTGAAGTTTTTTCTTTCTTTCTTTTTTTTTTAAACCACAAACCACACGCAGCACAATTGTTCAACAATCAGATGTTCACCAGTCAGATGTGCCTGCATTCACACGGTGCTCATAAGGACAGGAAGGAAAGTAGACGTTGAATAACAAGACAGTTTCCAAGTGTCTGCTTTCCTCGATGTTGCAAAATGTGTGAAAAACTTTTCAAACTCGGTGCTCACTTCAACTACCACTACAGCCTCAGTCCCAGTGTTGTTAATGACTTTACTTATAATTTTCATTGCACCACCATCTCAGTTTGACTATACACTTTACATTGTTCTTCTGCAACACCTCTTTATTGTTTTGAATATAAATGTTTTGTCTCTGATGAATAAAATAAAGCTGAAAGATTGTTGTATCCTCTCAGAATTGAGGATTGTATTAGAGTTCTGTTGTATAATGCCATACAAACAACATCCTGCTGTATATTTCAAACTTTGTTATACTTGGTTTCTTTTATTCTGCTAAAAGATGTGTATAAGCTACATGTGTACAAGCTATATGTATGTTTGTGTGAGTTGTTTTATTTTTATTTTTTTATTTTTTCATGATTCTCTTCAGCTCTATTAACCTATGGAGCTGAAAGGACTATGAAGCAAGGGGTATATGTTTGTAAAAAAAAAAAAAAAAAAGTTTCTTCCACTCCCACCACAAACCCCTCATCC
>JBAMYA010007737.1:0-17884 GCA_037176975.1 Arrhamphus sclerolepis | reverse complement strand
TGTATATGTATATAAATTTTAAAAAATCCACTTAATTCTGTTTTTATATTTTATTTTATTTTTTGCTTTAATTGAATACGGCATATACTGTCTATTCAATTAAAGACAACAAGGGAATAAAATATATTTTGTCATTTACAGTTACTTTTACTTACCTGTATGTGTGCAATACAGACACCGAAACCCTTTTAATTAGCATTTATTGTATGCAGATGTAACCCACACTACTAAACACAAAACAAAATATTTATCACGATGACAAACCTGGGTTACTTAACAAGGTAAAGACATCAAACGATTTTGCACGATCTCTATACTTTTAGTATAGTTCTACTGTTTTTTCCAGACAATGAGAAAATCTGTTGATAATTACTGTCCTTCTTGCTTTTATTTTTAGGATTCAAACAAACACACAAACACAATCAGTCCAACACTGTCATTTATAACTAGTGATTGGGTTTTTGTTCTGGAAAGAAAGGCAAATATTTTCAGGGAATATGTAGGGACAAGTGCACCATCTGTAATTACCTGTGACAGACAAAACACTCCATCTACCTGCAAGTTAATGGGGATGAAAACGTGCACCCCATAATTGCAGATTATCTGGACTCTAAGTAATTACTTAATTGGTATGGCTCTCACATGTACAGGCAGACTCTGTTTCACTGCTATCACACCTTCATTCTCTCCATCTCTGTCTCTCTGTGCTAGTAATTCTCTTCTTCTAACTCCTTGTACTGAGAGGAGCATGTATAGGCACTAATTGTAATGCAGAAGCAGTAACAGATCCTTCTCTTCCCTTTAAACTGATTCTCAGGGATAAAATGTACCCTTCTCTTCCTTTTAACCCCAACAAACCCTAATTTTGTCTCTTTAATATTTGAATGCATTGCATTTAATCGCAAAACATGAAAGCACAAAAAAAAAGCACTTGTGAAACCTGAGCTTCGTCAACTAAAGAAAGACTTTACTAATTTGCAGTACATAACATCCAAAGTTCCTACCAATTTCAGGTCTCTGATTACAGACTAGCAAAAGAAAATGAGTCATCATTATGGAAAATATTTTAAAACATTTATACAAACACTTGTACAACCCAGATACAGGGGGTATGTTTGATTGGAAAAATGTATCTCTGCTAATATAAGAACGTCTCTGCTGCGTGGAGATGGTAGTCTTTAAACCGTTAGACTGGGAGCCTTGAAATAAAATGAAGATAACGAGCATCTTGCTGTCAACAACATACACAGAGGTGCAGCAGTTGTTGTTGTGGAGCAGCTAATGGTGGTGAATCATACCAATGCCAACATTTGAACATTCTAGCTTTATTTGTAAAGGAATACATACTTGTAGATATATGCTTTATAAAATGCCTTTCTGTTAGCAAACCTTCATGAAGAAACCACATTGTCTACACCATACCTTCTTCAGTCCTGCTCAGAGACATACAGTATGGCCGTCCAGAAGAATGTCTTATGTGTTTATGTGCCTTTAGTAACAACATGGCTTTATCCTGCAAGAAAATCTGAAGGGATACCACACCAAAGTAGACAATAGACATTTTAAAGGGCAGAAGCTTTGAAGTTCCAAGAGTCCTGTTGCATTTGTATTACTAATCCTCTTTCTCCTCCCTCTATAATGGTCAGCAAAATAATAATGAAAATAAGCTTCATGTCCTAAAATCCCCCCATCTCGTATAATTTAAGGAACCGAGCCCACTGGTAATTCAATTAAACAATACTTTATTAATCCCTGAAGGGAAAGTTTTACTGCAGTAGCTGTCATTACTTAAGTCTCTTCAAAGATTGATTCTAGGAGGTTGTCGCTGTGTTCAGGAAGGATCTCCTGTGTTGCAGCAGATCTGAAGAAGCCTTTGTCTAAAGACACACTGTTGCTGAATCACTATGTTGTGTAGAGGATGTTCAGGGTGTTGTCCATGATTTTTTTCATTTTATAAAGTAACTTCCTTTGCAAAGCTAACTCTAGTGGCTCCAGAACTGTCCTGATACATGCTTGATAGAAATATTTTATTTTGAATATACAGAAACATGCCAAATCAATATGATGTATCTCACTGTGGTAAGCCTTCTCTGTCATGAAGTCAGTGTGTCAGCTTCTGTTTTAAAGCAGGACTGAGGCCTGTAGAGTCTTTCTTTTTTACTTTATACAGTCTTCTACTTGAACCGTATAAATGCGTAAACTAGATAAATAAGAACAAAATTATTTTAAAGCTGTTGTACTCAACCCAAGTGCTGACAACCTCTCAAGTAGCATGTTGCAGCAGCGACAGCCGTAGACACTTTTTGTAGCTCAATTATGCATGAGATGTCTATGTGTTTGTAAACAGATCTCAGAGTGCTTGATGACTTTTAATAATCCAAAGCTCTGGTGGTTCTCCTTCCCTTCCAGATGGGGCTGCAGCGCTGGTGGGAGCAGGAGATCCCTGTGGATGGAATGCTCAACAAAGGAGAGCTAATGACACATAATCTGACAGAGCTGATAAAACCTGAGTCGTACGAGGTGCGCCTTACCCCCATCACACGTTTTGGAGAGGGCGACGCTGCCATCCGGATTGTCACCTACAGCGGTGAGTGTTGCATACAGGGCATCAGTGTTTATACGTTCAGAAAATGAACAGTTAAGTAAATTAGGGAATACACAAGAGAGCCAGGCTCTGTTTTCTCTACTTCTAGTTTGAAGAACTGCATCCTCAGCTGTTATCTAATCTTAAAACTGACCCTCTTCATTTAACCCAAACTCCAGTTAGTGCTGGTGGGTGGTTTACTCTGGTATCAGAAGCCATTTCAATAATCAGGACGATCTATTATGTATGATATGTATGAAGATGGAGCAAAAAAGAGTGAACTCATTAAAGGAATTTGAAAAGCATCGAACACATAGGCTACAGTCATCATGGGATATTCTGGAATCAGTATGATTTTCTTCTTTGTAGTTTGACTTAAATAATTGCTGATCAACTGACTCTTTCTGTGATCTTTATTATTTGAGTCAGGTCTATCATGGACCAGGCTAAAAGCTTGTGCGTGCTTGAGAGATCAACCTGACATCAGAGATTCAGATGACTCAAACATGTCATTTGGGACATGCGACCAGATAAAGCTGGTCAGGCATAAGTCATATTCTGCTTGATTCAATTTGTCCCCCATAAACAACATCTTTTTTTCTATTATGATTCATTTTCATTTTTCTGCCAAAAGACATGTACTGTCTCCTGTAATGTTACTCAGATTATGCTTCTTTTATTCCATTTTATATTGAAAGGTGGTTGACCTTTAAAAGCCTCACGTGGCAATCTCACTGCACCTTCCTACACAGAGCGACCAAATCACATTGTCTGTGCTTGAAATCGCTTCTTTTTTGGGATGTTTAAAGTCCTAGGACTTTATTTAGGAATGTTTTTCTTTTTTTCCTCTTTTTTTTTTCATTTCATTTAGTGAGCCATTCAAGATCACCAGTCCAACTAAGTGTAGAGTTCGGACTTGACGCTGCATTGGTGCTTTGTAAACACATATCTACGTGTTGTTGTGTGTTGCTGCCACTTGGGGGCACTCTCCGAAATGCCACATTGCTCCTAATTAATGCGTCCCTGGAGGAGATGCAAAACACAACCCATAAAGTTCCAAATATTGTTCTTGTTCCCCAAATATTGTTGTTACATCGTTCAAACATCATTGTAGATTGAAATCTCAAGTAGTTTTACATTAATGGAACTATTTTCTTTTTGACTGCTCTCGTTCACTACAGCAGTACGATCCACATGATTAGTTTGTTTTACAAGTTTTACGTTGAATGCCATGACTGATGCAACTGGCATTCAAAGCCAGATCTCTCCAGTGTCAGGTGAAAGCACTACAAGTAAGTTTATGGTACTTTTTTCACGACTGGCTTCAGGACACGCATGACGTTTCTCTACAACTTAATCATATCAACTCAAATAGAAATGCACAACAGTTGTGAAGACGTTCCTCAGGTGCGATTGTTAGCGGTTTGCATGTCTCAAAATAAAAATTCAGTTCAAGGGACTTAGATGGAATTTGTGCATTTTTTTCAATGCTGGACTGTAGAGTCATACACTACTTTTCATAATACTCACACTCTTTTTTCATGTTTTTTCATTGCAGCCTGTAATTTAAATATGTCAGATGTTTAGGGATGCCACATAACAGTCTTACACAAAATTAGTGAAGAGTGCGTAAAGTCATTTGGCAAGGCAGGGTTATACATTTATGTATGTGTGTCTGTGTCTGTGCGTGTGTGTGTTTGTGTGAGTTTCAGGCATGAACGATGATTGTTTCCTTCTCCATTAAAAGCAAAAGTAGGTGTTGGTTATTCAGGTTTTGTTTGTTGTGAGTTTGTTTCATTATTTATATGATTGAAGTTACTTTCAGTGTTGAGGTTTAAGAGAGAGCATAGGAACTACAGGAACTACATGAGAAAGAAAACATGTATAAAGTTAAACTAAATAACCTCAGGAAAGGTTCTCTGATAACAGAACAGCCTGAAGCAGCCAAAGCTAACAGTCAGAAGGACACCATGGAGACTTTGTGTTCTGTTAGATGCATCAGCCTGAGCAGTGAGAGGACATAAAACACCCTTATTCACTGCAGAATAAAACAGCAGTTAGATTCTTCAGTCAGCTGGATGACATACTGGCTGAAGTACAGTAAAAAGCATTCCCAGTGAACAGATATACTGGTTCTGGCAGATGTGCATTTTCATCAACCCAACTGTTTTCTGTCTATCACCAACTGCTGAGCTCTTCCTAAGAGGTGCTGCGGCAGTTGTGAATAATTCAGCTTCACTGCAGCTCATCAAGGCTGGTAAAAGAGAATTGGAGAACGGCGGAGGACAGAGAAAATGTCCCTACTTTCTTTTCTGTTTTAGTTTGTGGTGTTGCATGGTCTGCACTAAATCTTGAAAGGAATTCAGATGAAATAAATCTCAATGAATCTGCTTTTTTTTTTAGTTAAAGTAGGCTAAAAACAAATAAGTAAAAATAAAGGTTTGTGGCTGATTATGACAGAGTGAAGTGTAGGAGGAGAGATGGAGACAGCCAAACATGGACAGGGGAAAAAGGAAGATGAAAACAAAAAAGAAAAAAAGGAAGTTTGGTGTCCAAACTGCCTGCCCAGCCCAAGACTGGGCTAATTATCGCTCCAAGGCTGCTCTGTTGTCCCACGCACAGCATAGAGCATCAGGCTCTGAAGCCTCTGCTCTGAGAGCATGTTGTGTTCGACGACCCGACTGTGATGTGTGAAATACAGTCCAGGATCAACTCTATCCAGGCTTCTGTAACAGTCTGATCAGAGAACAAAGATGTGCATTCAGAAGTAAATTTTATATGGATTTTTCGTTTTCTTTTTTCTTTTCATTTCAGGGTCATATATCCCTAGGTGTATAAATTTTTTTGTAATATTTTTCATCTAAGCAATATGTGAAATGTTTTACATGTGTTTAACGTGTTCCTTTGAATGAAGTCTGTAACCCGCCTGCTCCTTCGTCAGTCTTTTGTCAACTCCATTGCTCACTCAGTTCGCCCCAGTATCTTCCCAATGACAGACAACAGTGTTACACCTCTTGAGTTCTTACAATCTTTCAGGTTGCCCTTTTTCAGCAGCTTTATGATCGGTCCTTTTTTCCAAGCCTCTAGGATAACCTCAAACTTCCAAACCTTTGACAGCTCTTGTGTTATCAATACCTGGTGCTTTCCCTTTGTTTAACTTTTTAACGGCTTCTTCCACTGCACCTAGAGTTGGTTCAGGGGCTGCTATATCCTGAATTACGTCCTCTGAATCAAAACTCTCATCATCCGTGATGGTTATCGGATTCTTTGGTGTTTCTCCGTTCACTGGACGTAGAAGGAAAGAAAAATGTATGACTTACTAATCCAGTTGCAGCCACCAACACCATCCAATAATGACTCATGCATGGGAGCTTGCACGATTGCTCTCTCTCTTTCTTTTACTTATCTTTTCTGACATAACACCCTTCACTTTCTTCGCTGGCTCTGCCACATTAGTAAGGATAATGTATGTTTGATTGCTTCATATTATAGTCAGCCTCTGGATAACTCCACATAGCAATCACTGTGACGAGTGCCAACAAGTGCCATAGTTGTACACTACGATCAGCAGCAAGGAGGCGTGTCTTCCTGAATCGGGTAGCATATGTTACAATTGCAAACTTACAAAGTGAAACAGAATGGAATGCCCTCAGGGTTTAGTGAAAGTGTGATTTGTCTTGTTAGAAGTTGAACTACAACTAAAATAATTTTAAAAACTTTTTGGGGAGCGTTTCAAGTTCTGTTGTGTTGCTTTAAGAACTTCCACAACAAAGAACTCAAAGTAGGAAAAAGATTCTTAACGAATAATCCTTTCACGACTTATTCTTAATAGTGTATTTCATGAATTATTTGCTCTTTGTTTTTAACATTTTAAAATCAAATGAGATTGATATGAAAAAAAATTAGTATAAGTCTGTATTGTGCTACAGCTCGCACACGGCAGTCATGCACCTGGGTCGTGTTGATTCTCCTGTTTAGCTTTTAAAACAGAATACAAATTTTCCCCCTGTTGTTCTGTTATTGCATTTTTGTTTTAGAGTGGAAGTAAAAAAAGAAATTGCTCAGTTTCTTCAGTTTTTCTGATAAGGTCATGAAGCAGATGGTAAAGTGCATAGAGTTTGAGTTCGTCTATATCTTCAGTCTTGAGGTTCTTACCTGTGATTTTCTTTTGCTCTGCAGCAGTCAGAAAAATAGAGTTTGAAGAGTCCTGAAATAACCCTCAGATGTGATTGTGAGTGTTTGCTGACTTACTCTGCCGTGGTGAACATGGACCACTACCTCACCTGGTGGTCCACTT
The DNA here is from genome assembly GCA_037176975.1 of Arrhamphus sclerolepis. Lineage (NCBI taxonomy): Eukaryota > Metazoa > Chordata > Actinopteri > Beloniformes > Hemiramphidae > Arrhamphus > Arrhamphus sclerolepis. The sequence continues at coordinate 11,003 of JBAMYA010007737.1, read as the reverse complement.
AAGTCTGCAGTCCTGAGCTGCCTGCAGCTCTAAAGATTGCAAAGACACATTACTCCTATTGAGTTTTGTAGTAATTGGGAACATACAGCCTCTAAAATCTAAATAAGAGCAGTTTTTTTCATTGCCCAACAGACTGTGCAGTCGTTTTCAGGCACGTGAAGCCTGTGTTAGCAGCTTTTCTGTGACTCGGCTAGAAAACACAAACGCAGTTACAGTGTCCCCAGCTGTAGGATGAAGAATGGCTCTGTCACCGAGGACTGAGGATGCTCTTTTAAATTTTGCTGCAGTGACAAACTCAGCATCTGTTTGGTGTTCCTGAGCACCCTCTGCTCTCTCACTTCCTCCACGACGCAGCATTCGCACGTTCTGTCAACCCTCAGAGTGGCACAGTACACAACTGCTGCTGGTCCTCAATATTTTATTTTCATATGCATCTCATTTGGAGCTTTACAGTAACATGCTTCTGCTAAATCTTATATCAGATGCAACTTCCTTCTTTCTCTGAGGCATTCGACTTGTGCTGGCCCAGTTTGTATTTGCTCTGTCACTGTGATTAATCTCTTTTTAACTGAAAATCAGCAATAAGTTCCCTGAAAGTATTAGATTTCCTCTTTGGTATATTAAAAAAAAATGCCTGAAGGTTTACTGTGAAGTTTGCAATTTAAAATTTCAAGCATTAAGCTTGAACATTTCATTTAGTAACAGCTGCAAAACTGTCACACCACAGTGAACCAACTTTGGCAAGAAATCTGGAGAATCATTAGCGGTATCACTTGATCAAGATGAGTTTTGAGAATTGATAGTTCCACGGCCATTTAATTTAAACTGTAAAATGAAGAATAAATGACAGCCTTGGCAGCGAGTCAGTGAACACTGAGCTGACTGAACTATTCTTAAAATCCTCATTATGCTGGTCTAACAAGTTCTGATGAATCAAAAATGAAGTAAAACTTACAGTTGTTGCAGTCATAGACGTACAAAACAAAAAAAAATGGGGCCAGGTCCCAGAACAAGGAACTCCTGACTGCAACAATGGTTAAAAATATCCTTGCTCTTGCAGTGTTCATAAAATATGACAAAAGAAAAAGTAACCATTTGTTGATGCAAAAGATGTAATGTATTGTATCTGATATGTTTTCTGATGAGAGAATGAGTGCCGTCTTCATTTGTGTCCTGTCAATATAAGCGCTTCAATCAGCAGCCACTTTGCTCAGATTAGAACAAAGATTGCAGACAGAATAAAACAGCCAGTCTGCGAGTCCCTGGAGTTTCCGTCTGCCTGGCAACTGCTCAGAAGCATGGAACATCTTTGAGCTATGGTTGCTGTTACTGATTTTATTTCTACACAAATGACACAAGATATAATTTATTATTAGCAAGCTTGTGATGTTTGCTGATGGATGAGCCTCTTTACCTCCAGACAGGTTTAAGATAACTGATCCCCCCCTCCAGTTCCAGTTTCCAGGCTTCTTTCTGCACGTCTAAGCTCACCAGCTGTGCCGGGCTGCACCAGAGTGGTTTGTGTGTTTGGTTGTTATCAGCTCCTCTTGCGTGAATCATGGATTCTGTTGTGCTCTTCTGGGTGCCTCTGCTTGACAGTCCTTTGAAATAAGCTCCTGGAGAGCAGGCAGCAGCATCAGTTTTGATTTTAGCCCCTCTCTCTCCGTTCTGCTGCTCCACACAGTCAGGCGATACATAAATGATTTGATTTTTGTCTTTTTGTTTTATCTGTTTGTTTGCAGACTTCTTTTTGTGAGAGTTTTCTGCTATGAAGTCATTGCAGAGCTCATCCACGTGGGATTCCATTAGGAACGCTCTTTTCTTGCGTCAATGTGTCTTACGTGCACTGATGCAAGAGCAGAATAAGAAATAGGCATTTACTAGACTGAGAACAAGATTTTGGATGAAGGACACTAAAGAAGCATCTGGCTTTATTACAGTCACTGAGACACGCAGGGAAGATTACTGAGATAGCCACATTGCTTTTATTCCAACTAATGGCTTGAGCTGTGAAGCGATCAAAGGGCATCCACCCAGACTCACTAAATACGATGGATGAGAACTTTCCAAAACTTGGAGCTTATATAAGGTCAGTTTAAATAATAATTATAAAGAAGAAGAAGCAAGATATGACGACACTTGGCTGCAGGCAGGAAACTGTGTGCTACTTTGCTATAAAGCCAGAGGCTAGTGAGCAGGGACTCCTGCCAGGATGAAGTCAGTGCTTGAATGGCTTCCACGTACCAATGTCCTTTGGCGGTCACGGAGCTCACTTTGTGTTTCAATCAAAATTAGGCACTTTGGATTGAAGTCAATCATGCATTGAGCAGGAGTTTTTCTTGTCCTCTTGGCTGGAAAACTAGAAATAAGATGGTTGGACATGCACCTAATACGCCCAAACCATAATCACGGAAGGTTTTTATCTTGACTGTTATTTGAATGTTAACATTATTAATTTGATTATTATTTATCATTGATCATTATAAGGTGTTTTTTCCTGCTGAGAGAGAAAGTAGTGGATGGTATTGTTAGATCAGGGATGTCACACTCAAGGCCCATGGGTCGAATATGGCCCACCACTTCATTTTATCTGGCCTACGATAGCATGTAAAGATAATCATGTACTTATGACTTGAACAATTCTGAGGAAATGTCAATGTCACCACCTGTTTGATTCAGTACTGACATCAAAAATCACAATTTTTTGTAAAATTTAACTTTTTTTTTTTTTTTTTTACAAATATTTTTGATTTTAGGACAGAAAGTTTAAATCATAGAAGAATTTGATATTTCACAGCTTGTAATTTTATGTAAAAAATTTTGCAAGAAGTTTTCCAACAAAATAATCTAATTTTATTAATTTTAATTTGATTTGTATGATAATAAGTCTTGGTTGCTGAAATAAAAAATTTACCACAAAATTTTTCAAACAAATTTTTATTTAAATTTGATATTTTACAAGGGAAAAAATGTGATTTTAGTACCAAAGGCTTATATTTCTGATGAAGGAAAAAGCTTTTGTGAAAATTGATATTTCATGAGAAAAAGATTCTCTTTTTTATGAAGTTTTCGTCAGCCCAACAGAGTTCTGCGTTCCACTGGACGACACTTACCAGAGGTCCCATGGACCGTGGCACAAACGTGTTGTGATCATTCTTTTACAGTCGCTGGTCGCAAACTCTGGAAAACACTTCCTCTGGAGTCACGTCGCCTCACTGACCTGCCTCTGTTCAAAAACAAACTCAGGACACTTTTTTATAATGGCATTTGGTGCATAATAGCACTATGTCACATTTATCATTTATTCACAGATTTGAGATTTTTGTGTTTTTATGTATTTGATTTCTGTTTTATAGTTCATGTTTAGATTTTATTATATTTAATTACTGTGAAGCACTTTGATCAGTCTCGATTGTTTAAATGTGCTGTGTAAATGAAAATTGATTGATTGAAAAGATGTGATTCTGCAAAATTTGGCATTTTGCTTTTTTATAATGAAAATGTTTGAATTTTGCAATTATTAAAGAAGAGAATCTCAATTTCATTTTGTGAAATCTGAGTTTTTATGGCAAACATTCACCTTTTTTTCTTCTTCTTACAACCAAGTCCTATTTGAGAAAGTAAAGATTAACCAGCTCTTTATCGGTAACCATGGTGATGATGTGGCCCGAGATGAAATTGATTTGACACCCCTTGCTATAGATGGTACAGTAGCTTTAACATTTCTTCAGAAACAAATCCTTTACCACGGAATGCAAAGCAGACCCCAGTCTAGATTTTGTTTTTTGTTTTTTGCTGTACCTTGTTTTCTCCCATGTTCCATACAGTCATCCATAATGCAAGTTAAATTACATGTTAGTGTGCTTGTGTTTTCATGAGTGTGTGCATATAAAAGTAGCCTCGAGGCTCAGCTGGGATTAGACGTATAGCTGGAGCTGACACATTCATCTCGATTCAGGTACAGTGAACATCAGGAGGAGCTGCAGGTAACAAAACATGCTTCCATAATTGCTGTGTTTGAAGGAAGATGGAATGGAGGAGTGGGAATGATTTGTGGAGGGGGTGAAGAGAAATGCAGGAAGAGGTAGGGAGGCTGAAAGGGAAGAAAAAGGTGAGCAATGGGGAGGCTGGGACTGTGTTCCTTTTTTTGTTTGGTTTTGTTTCTGAAAAGTTGGCATCCTATTCACAGGCCCAAGGCTGTAAGTTGTGATTTAAAACATTTTCTCTGCAGCAGCCCAGATGATTTCTTCTTCCTCTGCAATTTGTGCCACTCTGTGCAGCCCAGTTGTAGACTGAGTGAGGAGCACTGGTGGTTGGAGTGCTGCTGTCCTTAACATAAAAGATTACAGTACTAGGATGAGGGTCCACACACTGGAATTACTTTTTTTTTGGAAAAGGTTTGTCTGTTTGTTTTTTCCCTCCACAGATGGATCCTCACCTCTATGAGCAACACAACTATAAACAGACTCTGCTTTTAAAAAGACTGCAGTACTTACCTGTTCTCTGCTCATTTTCTTTTGTTGGAATGATTTGTTATTACTGAATTTAATTGGCTGGATTAAAATCAATTCCCAGCATGAACAGGAAGGTTTCATAAATCACACAACAAGGTAGTTTTGTACTAAAGCTGATGTATCTCATCTATTCAGTTGCTCAGCAATCGATCATGAAAACGCTCATGAATCTTCTTGACAGCTTAAATGGTATTTACTTTGCAAAAAAAATTGAAGTGCCAACTAACTGGCTTGTTGTAACTCTCCGTGATACCCTTGACCTTTATGTGTTTGCTGCAGCAGTAGCCTCTTAAATTTTCAATGAGAGAAGCATTGAACCGTGGTTTAAGTGGACAGAATGCAAAAGACGTCTCACACGTGTGTGTGTGGGCGCAAGTCTGGAGCGTTTGATCTACAAGAGTCCAAAATGATGGCTCTGAAAAAAACACAGACAGGAAGGATGTTGCAGAGAGGTGATTAGCGGACACACTTGTGATTATTACACATCTTTCTGATTTATTGGTTTCTAAATGGAAGTATAAAATAGGCTTAGCGTTCTAAATGGAAGTCACCTTGGGCGAGAACATCAGCAGTGTCGGTAAATGGCAGTAATGATAAGCAGCTGCGTTCTAAGCTTATTAATGTGATCAGACGGGCCTTCCTAATCCTGTCTTTTACATTAGATAACAAGCTGAGAACGACTGCCGCCACCTTTTCCTCTTGAATTCCCTTTGCTCTGCTCAGTAATCGTTGTATTGTGTGGCAGATGACTGTTACATACTTACATCCCCCCCCCCCAACTGTTTTAATATGACAGGATGATGTTTCCAGCCATCTCCGAACAGCATTTTACATTATACAGACTTTCATTAGCTCTGTGACACACCAGGAGATGACGGCAAGATGAAAGGGTATCAACAACAATGTATAGGCTTGTGTAACGCCATGTGTCACCGTGATCAGAGCACACAAAACAGCCACACTGTGTTATTAGAGTACGCAGAGTTGAGTGCTGCATGACAGACGGCCATGATATTTTGTACTAACGATTATCTCTGGCAATTCTCCTTCACAGCTCCCATCAACCCTCACCTGAGTAAGTAACGTGCACCTCACTTTTTTTTTCTCACTTTTTCATGTGTGTTGTAACACAGAAAGGAGACTCTGAGATCTGGCAATTGGCATGTCACATTAGTCCTAAATAGAGCAGACTATGAATAGAAAGACTTTGCTTAAGGAGCATGAATAAAGCTGTGGCAGGATATTTGACATGTTGGGGCCTTTAAGGATCCACCCTAGTTTATTCCCTTTGCACTGCCACTCTGTCCTATAGCTCTGCACCTCAACCTGCCACAAAGGGAAGTATGTCTCATATGTTTTGATGATTAAAGGTCAAGATGGCTAAAAAAAAAAAAGAGAAAAAGAAAAAAAAGAAAAGAAAAAAATGTGCTTGAGATCCAAAAACTGAAAAACTGAGATAAACTACCCACCAAAGCAAAGCAAAGTGGTAGAGGCAGGTTATGTTTTTGTAATTCTGTATTTGCATGCTAGATTTAGATAGTTTTTTTTATGTTTGTTTGTTTTTGTGTGTGTGTGTTTTGTGATTTTGTACATGCACCTGACAAAATTTGCATGTTATGTGCTTTGTGAACATTATGTATAATGCATGCATCTGTGTCTTATGTGTGTGCATTGCTTAATGTTTAGTCTCATTTAAGGCGTATTTCATCGTGGAAACTTTACAAATTCAAATTATTCACACCTAGAGAATCCACACTTAATCATTGTTTGCTGTTGTGCAGTGCGCTGTTGTGCGTAGCGGTTTGTATATTTATAAAGATTTATATTTTGGTGGGTGTTCACTCAAACATTGCCAACATAATAACAAACATCCTAATCACCAACATCATTATCCAAATCCCTGCAGGAAACTATCTTACCTGAACGCCTCCTCTTCCTACCTCCTTCCTCTACCTATCATCCAAATCCTCATATCTCTGCAGGGCACAGAAGGCAAAAAACATTTAGTTTAGCCCACAGTGGATGGGGGCGTTAATGTCTCACACCAGCCCTCCATTTAAAACTGCATTCCTACGAGGAGACAAGTCAAGAGTGCCTGTAAACGCAGCCCCTTCCCCATTTTCTCCTACTCCACCAACTCTTTCTCTTCCTCTCTGTCTCACAGCATCACTGCCCTCTTCCATCCTCCATCTATCCACCCACTCTCTACCTCTGTCTACGTTACCTCCATTACGTGGGTAAAAGCTGCAGATTCTAGTCCTCTCAAGGTCACTACTCCAAACTGCTCCCAGCTACGTTTTAATAAATCAATGAATATTTATCAGAGAACATGCCTACATCCTGAATCTAAATGCTGCCGTTTTACTATCCATCTGAGGACATTACTTAGCGGCACCATGTCCTCTGGTTATGTGTGTAGCTTTGTTTGTTACATGGATTAAATGGAGGTTTTGACACAGTTGCTCGTGTCGCTGCACCCTCATTAAGCTGAATGCAATAGTTCCTTGCCTGCGCAAATTTTTACTACTCATTAGCACATTCACTGTTAAACATTCCCCTCAGTGTGACACATCATAACCTCATGGAAGAGTTACAATTGCTCTTTCATTTCTTGAAGGTGGAAAGACACCTGTTCTTTCTCTGTCTATGCACTGCACTTTTCTTGTTTCTTTTTAAGAAATTGCATGGAAAAGGGGGAGCAACAGCACTCAGTATCTCCACCTGCACCCAAGCTAGTCCTAGAGGATTGAATGTGATAGAGCTGCCGGGCCATGGTGTCAATTTCTAAAAACTGATTACCCAAAGTGGTCCAAGTGACGTTTTATAAAACATCCAAGGACAATCACTTCAGTTTTACTTTCACTCCTGCACAAGGAGAAAACTTTCAAATCAAAAGTAGTTCAAAACATTCAGATAGAAACTTCATGCTGTTAACGACAGCTTTCATATGAGACAGTTCTGCCAAACGTATAATTATACAGTAATTATCGTATTTGAATGATAATATTGAACTCTGTACCTTGTATTGCTTTATCAGTAATAATTTTTTTTTTTTAAATCCCCAAATGTACGATAATTACAAAATACCTCTCAGAGAATGATGAATGCCACGTTCACACTGTATGATTCTATGATTTATTCAGTGTATAGTTACATTGAAATACCGCCTGATATCTACCTGAAATTGGTAGATAATTAATTTACTGCATATTACACCGTACGATTGAACATATATTGAATTGTGGATGTGAAATAAATAAATCTGAGTCTATTTCAGGCACTAAATGCAGTGTCATCATGTCATTAGCAGTTTACTGCTAACGTGCTAACACACAACGATGACTCTGAGGTTAGTGTTGTCATAGTGATGTTTGTTTGATTTGAAGATAAAATAAATAAAATCAAGGAAAAGTAATGTCTTTCTTCTTTTTTTGAGTTTTGGTTTCAGTCTGACTTGGAATCAGATTCAGCCTAAATGCTTGTTGAATATTTACAATATAATATCAATTACCAAAATTGACTCTGAATCTGTAGTTAATGGTCCAACAATATCTTCTTTCATGAGAGAGCTTGGTAGATGGCCTATAAATATGTTATTTATGTAGATGGTCCTGAGCCACGACAGAATGCAAATTAGGTACATACCATAGTTTTCCTCAAAATATGCAAATTTCAAGCTTCCAGTACGATGTTTCAGAATTTCCTATCTGGTGACACTGATATGAGATTATTTTTAAAGCTGAATGTTCAGTATCAGGACATCTGACATACATACACACTCGTGCACTCTCTCTGTATAGACTTCTTTTAAGTGCTAAACTGAAATGCATGTCCTTGTCATGAAAAAGTTAAACACAATCAGTGACGTTTCCACCACTGTCAGAGGGAGGTCACATCTTAATTTAGAAATCCTGTGCACCAGATTGCATGATGTAATTAAGAATTAGTCAGTTGTATATACCCCTGAGACAGACGCGCTGCAGGAAAGCTCATTAATATACAGTAGGTGTCATGCTGCTCACATGTAGCACTGTAGCTTCCAGGCAGTTTGCTACTTCCTGCTCTTTCATAATCGTGAGTGTAAGATCCCATTTCTGCTCTGCTGTTCACCAGGGGAGTTCCACTGCAGTTTTGAGGAAGAGCCGATCTGCATGTTCACCCAAGACAAAAATGATGATTTTGATTGGACACGGCACAGTGCTGCCACCCGTGACACCAAGTATACGCCCAACACTGGTCCCAGTGCCGACCGCACTGGTTCTAAGCAGGGTAAGTACATCTAAGATTCCAAGCATGACCTCTTTGCTAAAGCTATCCATCCATTAACCTCCACTTATCAGGGTTCAAGTTGTTCAAGTCTTCAGCCACCTGCTCCAGCTCTTGCGTTCTCAGGCTAGTCAAGAAATATAACCTCTGCAGTGTGTCCTTGGTCTACCTTGGCATCCTAAACAGGATGCCTCATGCCTCAACCACATCAGTTGGCTCCTCCTGATATGGAGGAGCGGTGACTTCACTCCAAGTCCCTCCTGAATGACTGAACTTAAGCCAACCTAAAAAGAAAAGAGTAAAACAATCAGCAAAACAATCCTGTCTCAATGACGCTGGCAAGACCACGTCATCCACAAGAAGCGTAGATGAAATCCTGACACCTCTGAAGTGTAACCTCTCCACTCTTTGGCTGTATAATGAATTATGCCTGTTGAATTTATGAACAGGCTCACTGATGAGGGGAATCCCTCACAAAACCAAACTCTCACTTGGAACAAAGCCGACTTACTTCTGGCAGTGTTTGTTTAACCCCTTCTCAAAAATAATTCACAACAAGATAGCAAGACTTACAGACTGATTTAATTGGTGGTTTTCTCTATAATTGTGCAAAAAGTATGATTTTAGCATTGACTGTACAGGACTGTACAGCTATTATGGTGAATGGAAACAATAGTAGAAAACATATTGCTCACATCCACAAACCTTGTTAGACTTTACAAAATGATGCATATTAAATACAAGAAATTAAGCTGGTTTCCTTCAGGAATAGTTATTTTAGGTCAAATGTGCACTCAAGTTCAAAACAAACTAGTTTCGATTCTGTCAGCATCATCAGGACATGCAGGATTTGAGGACCTTATCTGAGCAGAGGGAAATATTTGACCATTTCTTAGCTGTAACATTTATCCATGAAAATGAATTAACCTGTGTTTTTTTCTTTGTTTGTTTCTCTCTTGTCTTATGGAAACAAGACTCCATCTAAGGTTTACTCCACTTTTTCTGGTCTCATTTTCACATAGTCTGTGTTGATTTCCTTCAACTTTCAGAGTTTCATGGGAAAGTGATTAAATTAAAGAAAAGGAAATGGAGACACAAGTCATTTGTGTCTTTGGAAACGTGTTCATGTTTTCAAAGTTAAACATTTCTATCAAGAATGTGAGGAAGTGATTACATTTTTAATGGACTGAAAATTAACAGATAAAAATATATTTGTTTCCTGAATATGTTAGTTTAGTTTTTATTTTATCTTAATTTCTGAAAAGTGGTTTGTGTGTATTCATAGCATCCTCTCCTTTTATGACATCAGTGCCTTTACTACAGTTGATGCAGATACACAACAGAGTGCACTTATAGAAAGATGTTAGTATGAGCTTTGCACACAGGCAGCTGTATCAAGAATTACTGATTTTCTATACCTGCCTCATCCTGTTCTGGGTCCTGTTTTTTCTATTTTATTTTCAGTTTTGAGAATAATATCAGTCTGATTTTGTAGTCCATGCACATCCATCCAACACACCTGCTTAATCCTTGAAACCACAATTCGCCATTTAACCCATGTTTAGTTTTAAAAATGAGCGTGTTCATGTTCGGGATAGAGAAATGCAGATTAAAGTCCTTTCTTTTTTGTTCTGAAAGCGACAAATTCTGCTGTGGGATACAGCAAAATTGTTGAAACCGACAAGACTGCAATCTTTCTAAAAACAAACAATAAAATAATAATTCAGAGATGTTCAACTTAAAGTGTTCAGATCGTTGAACAAAAATCCTCTCAACTCATTTTGAACAGTTGAATAAAGACTCTGGCATGCAAGGAAAATGCTGTCTGACTCTCAAACTTATGCTTGATTTATAACCTGAAAGATGTTGTCACAGTTGCTTTTAGGAACATTTTAGTAACTGCTATAGCTGCTGGAGAATTTTTATTATTAATTTTATGTTAATCTTCATTTAGTTCTCACCTTAGAGCAGTTACTCAGTGGGAACTGTCGGTAATGTGACCGTACAGTGATTTGTGCCAACAACATACTGTAAGTGTGAATGAAGTCATTGGAGCCAAGGGCATGAAGGATAATGGTACAAGCCTAAGCTGAACAGTCTTCATATCCTATTCCTCTTCAAAACTGTTGTTCAGTAACAGAATCTCTGGGAAACATTTTCCAAGCCCAACACAACGGGGTTATATCCCAAAATGCCATATAGCAACCCAACCCTAACCCTTTT
>JBAMYA010007706.1:0-17884 GCA_037176975.1 Arrhamphus sclerolepis | reverse complement strand
CTTATTTTCAGGTACAGTTATTATTATGTCCTGAAATATTTCCAAGTAAAAGGCTTTCTGAATAGAAGACAGAATTACGATGATGATGATGATGATGATGATGAGGGACTGATGCTTGTAGCATCCTAGTGTTTATGGACAAAAATTAGGGTATGTCATCTTGTGTGTGTGTGTGTGTGTGTGCGCGTGGGTGTGTGCGTGTGTGTGTGTGTGTGTGTGCATGTGTGTGTGCCTGGCTGACAGAAAACAAGGCTGAGGCCATCGATTGGAGAAGGAGGAGGGGGAGAAAGAGGGGGAGGATTCACCCAGAGCCATGCAGAGATTTCTCAGCCGGCTGGTCAATGGATGTCGGGGGTGGTGGGGGTGGTGGTGGGAGGGTTCAGACCAGCTGGGGGGGTTGCTGATGGTAAAGTTAGCTGGAGATTGTCGGTTTCAGACCCCGCAATGCCGTGGTGGTCTACTGGTGGCCTGGGGCGGTCGTCATGGAAACATCACATCTATGACATCTAATAATAAAAATAAACCAGAGAGTCAAGGGGTTGGGGTTGGGGGCTGGGGGGGTGGAGGGGGTGGGAGGGTGGTGGTGGCGAAGTTTGAGACCTGTAGGAGGAAATAAAATAGAAGAACCAAAAAAAAACCAACCAGAACGTCGTTTTCCTCATTTTTTTTCTCATCTGTTGTGGTCAGAGTTTACTAGGCGATTAAGGACGAGCATGCATGTATATCGTATGATTATTGTATGTTAGTTATAATCAGAGAGGCCTGACAGACAGCAAAGGCTACTGGTGGTCAAATGTGAACAGTTACAAACGATAATCCAGAAGAGCAGTAGAATACAGGTTCTCACAGGCACTACATTTGATCTTCTCAGTATAATCACAGATAATAATGCTGGTTCTTCTTCTTTTTCATTTCCTGTTGGAGATTTTCAGTCCGTAGAAGCTGGGATCTGGAAGTAAAAGAAGGCTGAGGCTGAACTTTTTCCACAAAACTGGATCAGACTGGAAGTCCATGCCCATGCACGTGAGCTGCATCGCGCGCACGTGTGACTGTTTTTTTTTTCTTTTTCATGTTTCAGTCAGTGCATAGTTCTCATGCAGATCGGAATGCTGTCAGGAAGCATGATGGGAGTCCATTTGGACACCGTTGACCTCCGTTGGCGCTCCGTTAGCACCGTGTCTTGGGTTTGTGCGTCCGTCCGGAGGACAGGGGACGCAGTGACGGCGTCTCCCACATCCTCGTCCAACGAATCTCCTTTGTGATGCCACAGAGTGAAAGTACCCTGGTCTACTTCATCACGTGGCCTTAGGTTTGGCCACGTCTGGCTCCCATGGCGGCCTGCTCTAAGGAAGTCTTTGTTTAGCGCTAGTTGGGGTAGGCTTGTGAAGGGGGTGTGGCTTGGGGGCTGGGGAGGCGGGCTTGGCCAAAAGTGTTTGTTCATACGTGTCTGCGACAAAGGCACTAAAGCCTTCGTTCAACCCTGTTTCCTGGTGGAGCTTGCTGGTTCCTCAAATCCAAAATCAAGCCGTTAGGTGGGGTAGGGTGTTGTGGGTCAGGATCCTGGTCCTGGTCCTTAATTTGGGTTCTGGAACAAGCTGAGACTGGAGGCTGACTGATGAATGACGATGTTAATGAGTGTGGGCGGGTTCTGTGACGAGCTGCGGACTGGTCCAGGTGCTGCTCATTTTCCAGAACTAAACCCGTCTTTTGTTTGGACTTGAATGTAGTCCGTACACAGTCTGCCCAACTGCTGGGAGATTTCCCAGACAGCAAAGAAAGCTAGCCCAGACCAGGTCCAGATCCACAATTTTCTTTGGCTTCAATTGACAGCGTTAGGTCACAAGTCCTCGTTCTCTTTTGGGTCTGTGAGCCCCGAACGACGGCTGCTGTATCACATGTCAAAACTAGCCTCAAAGACCACCACGTTTGGCCTGGCTCATGACCTTTGGCACGCATCTGGCCCGGATTGTTTTCAACGTGTCTGCTCTGTGGGACATCTCCTTTGTTTCTTCAGCACAAACTCAGAGCTGTTTCATGTCTTCAGGGGTGCCGTTACACAGCAATGTACATTTATTACCCCCCACCCCCCCCAAAAGAAAAAAAAAAGAAAGAAAGAAAGAAAGAAAGAAAAAAAACCATAAAACAAAACACGTTACGATCTTTACCTGGAACAGCCTGTTCTGATTTTTCAGAATGATTCATTTTAGCATTTTTATGAAATTCACTTTAAACCAGACACAGATGTTCCGTAGACACTAATAATCTTCTCTGGAGCTCAGACTTTGGTTGCCGTAGCAATACGATTCAAACTTGAAATGGTTTAGGAGACTTTGGACCGCCGAGTCCCAACTCTGTGATTTGATCAGTTACATGATCTTTAAGAATTTTATCTTTTATATTTTCTCTAGAACCTAAGTAACCTTTTGAGCATCATCTGTCCTCTCCTCCATTTATGTAAACTATATTTCTCTACGTACGTATTTTAGTTTCGTTAATGGTGTGATGACCTCATAGTTTGCTCTGATAGAAAATCAAAAACATAAAATACAGCTTGAATATCTATCTATATAAATATACATATATATGTATATACCTAGATATATATTTATATATCTATGTATATACGTATAGATGCAACGGCACCCCTTCAACATTTCTTCAGAAAGTGATAGAAAAAAATAAAACAAAAAAACAGCTTTGAGTTTATTGATGGGACGGCGAGGAAAGTGTGACGGACATTACTTGATATTTTCTGACAACGCAGAGGGCCAACGATCGAGCCGTCAATCAGCACGGCAAAGAGAAGATTAACCAATCATTAGAGCCATCGATCCACCCGTGTAATCGCGTCTTTGAAAGTAGACACTTTGATCATGCCGTCCTTCACCGTGGCTCCTCGAAAGCGATGAGCGTTGATGAACGCAAGGATGGACGGAGATCAGAATGGACCTCCAGGCCGGGGTGAGGGGAGGGGGGTGAGGAGGAGGAGGGATGAAAAAAGAAACAGATGGAAAAGAAAAAGAATCATGTTGCATAATCAAGCCGTTTATTTTCCTGCGTGGAATGGCGAAACACACACAAAAAAAAAAAAAAAAGAAAAAAGATGCCGAGACGCATGTCTAGCTGGGGGGCATCATCTGATTGGCTGTTTCTGTCTGCTGCCTAAAACTGAACCTTTCCAGAAACAAAACAAAACAAAAGATGCTCATTTTTGTACCAGATTTAGCTTCAGAGACATACAGCACACCATCAACATCCATTTACAATGGTCTCATCACCACGGCAACACACGGAATCACCCACAAATGATCATAAATACATACAAAAAAAATAAAAACAAATAAAAACAAGGAAACGGGAGAGTTTTCAACTTAAATCCAGTTTCCAGAAAAAAAAAACCCCAACCCAGTTCTAAAAGTTCACAACACTTAGTTTTCCTCATTTAATCAACATTACAAAAGTCCCACGTTAGAAAATCGGGCAGCTTTAAAGTCAGCGTAAAGAATTAAAACTATACAAACACAGAAATGCATCCTGTGGCTCCGCCCCCTTTTCTCTCCACCACTGCAACAAACTGAATCTCAAGTACAACATGATAAACAGAACACGCTGCCCAGAACTATTGCTTCTAGCTTCTCATTTTTCGTGGAAAACGATGCAACTTTGTCTTCGTTAGCGCAGCCCAATGTTGCTGATTAGATACTCGCCTGCTTTATCAGCTTTTTTGTTTTTTTTATTTTTGCAATACTTAAAAAAAACTGTGTAACTTCTTTTAACATTTTTTTTTTCTTAAATTCCCTTCAGTCTTTTGAAGCCCTGGAAGTTTATTACATTTTTTTTTAATTATATTTTTTATTCTTTTTACTATTTATTTCATATTTTTACACCTCGTTTCCACTTGCCCTCTTGTCAATCAACGTGAAAATTTGGCCTCATCTTCGAAGCAGGAAAGTATGATGGTTTTGGCTGATTACTAATGAGAATGCTAACAGCGTTAACTGCAGATACTTGTAGCCTATAAAATTTCATTACACTGTCAAACAATAAATAGCTAGCACATCGTGGCAAATAACTCTCCGGAAAACACGAATTATGAAGGTTTTTGATTACAAATCACGTGAGTGTGCAGAAGCTAGTGGAAACGAGGCGCTAGTGCAGATAAATAATGCCCAACGTGGCTAAAGAGGGAGGCTAGGACAAAGTGGAACGACTCGAACGTCATGCCATCGCGCTGCCGTCACGCCACCTGGTGGATGAACGGAGCGATGGGGGAAGACACTGGACTCGTTCGTTGTATTGGAGGTGGGGGGCGGGATTTAAGACCCTGAGCACCGCTGCAGGGCTTCACCATTTTCAGGGACTGACCACATAACGTGACAGAAATCACGTGTACGCCGACTTTGGTTGAATGCAAGAAGAAAAGGAAAAAAAACAAAACGAACAACCCCGATGACGATACGAAAACAAATCTGAGTGCAAGCGGGTATTGCATATTTTGTGTCCTCATCAATCCGCCTGACGGGAAGACGTGGAAAAGACGTAAACATCATCGTAGGGGGATGAAGGAGGCAAAGAACAAATCTACCGCCAAGTTTTGTGGGGAGTCGAAGGCTGGTTGAACGAGCCGGCTCATCCACCGAAGAGCCGGCGTTACCCGCTAAACCGACAGAAATATTTATGCTTCACAAACACAGGGGGGCGTTGTGGTAGATGTGAAAATGAAAACACCGGAAAATTAGCAAATGTCTACCGTTTATGGAAAAATATTTGCATTTTTCCAATTCAATAGCCTCAACACATCTCAAAACAGCTGGAACTAAACATAGAAACAGCCGGAAAACTAAACACATGCAACAACAAAAAGTTTTTGTTGTGATCTTTAAAACGCAAATGTACAATTTTACAAAAGTCACGTCTTTTGTCAAGAATTTGCAGTTTTGTAAATGGCATCATTTCATGACAAAAAGTCACAATTTAATGCCTTCCAAAAATGTCAAATTTAAATTTTAACTTGCTCGTTAGTAGACATTTAGAAAATGAGCTGTCACTCTGGTCATGTGACAGTCTTTGGTCACATGACCAGAGTGACAGCTGTCATCAAATGTGTCATCAAAAATACCCACGATTCTTTTACTACACTGATCTTTGGGCGACAGAATCTGTTGCGGCCGCATTGATCCTATTGAAGACTTGTCACCGCCATCTTCGGATTCCCCAGATGTTACATTTCCTCGTACATTTCTGTACTGTCGCTTCAAAGGTCGATGCTCAAAACCCTCATGAGGTTGAGAAAATCTGGTAAATCCAAACTGGTAGTTGACAGTGAACTAGAAGAAGCTTTTAAAAGCTTTTTCTGTGGTCCTGAGGTGTTTTTTGGGGAACAAAGGATGTTTGAAACTACGTGGAGCGCCCCCTGCTGACCGCAAACTTCCTAAGACTCACGGAACTTGAGCCATCTCTTACTGGGATGATGACGAACTGTGGCACCCTCCCTCCCCCCTCAGGATCAGACCGTTAGCTCAAGGCACAATAGACGAAAGATAATTTGTTGCCAGATGGATGGAAGAAGAAGAGGAGAACGGTTCTGTTGTTTCGTGAAATATTGAGAAGGGAGGAGGAGAAATCAAAAGGACGGAGAGATGGTGATAGCGATAGGGAAGGCCGAACTAGCGACGACTGCTGGGAAGTGCCTGGTATCAGGTTACGATAATCATCAACTACATCATCTATGGAGAAAACTGTCACTAACACTAGAACATGCACTTTTTTTTGTTCTATTTAAAAAAAAAAAAAAAAATTTATCACATAAAGTCACTTTTCCTCAATGCTGGATGGTTGTAAGTGTGTGTGAGTGTTTATATATTTGTATATATAAATACTTATATATTTGCAGTATAAGAAAAAAAACCTCAGGTCAATAAATGTCAAGTTGGACGAGGACAAAAGCTCCGCCTCCTCGTCACCAAACCACACCCATTGATTACCCTCTCGTGACCCATTGGCGGACCGTAGGAAGAAGTGCTGAGGATTGGCTGGGCCGTTAAGAGAGCCAGCCAATCACAGGGCAGCCCGTTGCCAGGCGGATTATCTCACCACCAGAGAAAAACATGAGCTTTTCAAGCTTAAATTGAAGCAAAGCTTCTTGTTTCAGTTTTGTTTTGTTTTTTAAAGTAACATGAAGTGCTCAGTAAAATAAGTTAACCGCTAAGCGGTTTTTATTTATTTTTTTTTATTTTTATTGTTTTAAACTAAATAAAAAGCAGACTTTGCTGCGAGAAATATGTTAAAAACTGATAGTTTAAAAGGATATTTGTTAAAGGGAACTAAGTTCCTGTGGAACTAAGAGCTTTACAAGATGAACGACCAACCAATACCAAACAATTAAAGTGGGTACAGTTCCCCTTAAGTTTCACAAGGCTGAGAGTTCAAGTTCGACACTGTTCTTGTGATTTGTTTTGTTTTTTTACCCCCATATTTTAGAGTCCCAGAGGTGTCTGTGGACTTGGAAGAAAAATATATATTTATATATACTTTCCATCAAGCTATCTTACAAAGATCTAACTATCCAACAGCTCGTCGACGAAAATTGCACTTTCCTCGTGATCGATATTCCACCAGTAAAGTTTGAGTTGCTCGTCTCTTTCCTGCCTGCTGTTACCCCAGACACCGGAGCTCCTCCCCACCCCCTACCCCTCACCCCCATCCCTAGCATCTTCGCCCAGACTGGTGGATGGATAGAGGAGGTAGAGGAGGAACAGCTGAAATGACTAGAAAAATAAATAAATAAATGAAAAAATAAATCGATGAGCCATGAAGCCAAAGCCTCCACAGAAACCAGCTCGGATCCACCAGCGTCCGGTTGCAACGACAAACGCCCCCACCCCACCCCACCCCACCCCACCCCTTCAAATAAAGTTTTGATGCTGAATCCCCCCATCACTGACTGCTCCCAGTAAGCACCGGTCCATGTCCTTGGGGGGTGGGAGGTCCATCCCAGGTTCAGGTGAGTGTTCGGGGTGTTGGGGGGATCTTTCTGACAACAGAGCATCCTATCACCAGCCGTTGCCACCAACTCCATCGGCCCCCGTGCTTCAGAGGTCTACCCCCCTCTCACCTCAGATTCGTCAGCCTGGTCTGGTGTTGGTGGTGGTGGGGGGGGTTTAGGGGCATTTCATATAGAGTTCACAGAGAAGGGTGGTAAACGTCTGCCATGCTGATGCTGCTGAGTCTCGGTATGATGCTGGTGGCGGGGTGGGGGTTCGAGTCAGACTTCTGGGGGGTTGGGGCGGGATGACAAGGGTTGATTGGGGCGGGGCATTCTTTCACAGCTGGCATCAAAGATCAAAGGTGGAGGAGGAGACTGTGGCGGTCCGTCGTACCGGTGGATGGAGGTGCCTCAGGAGTTCTTATCCCAGGTACCACTGTGGAGACAACATGGAGGACAGCGCCGTTAATCTACGTTTGTTCACGTGGAAACTTTACAAAACATCTGATCAGAGTGGACGTTAAAGTGTGGAAGTAAATTGATAACCATTTCAGAGTGCACATACCTATACTGACCATAGACACCTATAGATGGACCAACTATCAGGTCACATGACTTAACCCCCATACAGTTGTCATGGATACAACTTGATATTGACGAATGTGGTTACGGTAATGTCACAAGCTTTTTGAAACCGTTTAAAACTTGGTTTTGTTTGCTTTACTACAGAAAGAAATCATGGAAAATCACAATTAGTCGCCTTGAATGAAAGAAATAGTGATCAAACATAATTAATTCATAAGTAGTGTCATGAATCTACCTGTGTTAGCTATTGGACCAATAAACCTCGAGATGATGTGTCATATTAGCTAACGTATGTGGATTAGTTGCCATATTAATGAATTCCTGTAGATTAGTTGTTATATCAATTAATCTAAGTAGATTAGTTGTCACATTAATTAATCTATGTAGATTATTTGTTATAATTTCCGCAGATCAGATGTCGTACTAGTAACCTACGTAGGTTATCGTGGAAGGGAACCTACATAGGTTAGTTGTCTTATTGGTGAAATTAGGGGGAATAACTGCTGCACTAGTGAACCTACATAGATGAGTCGTCACATTAGCTAACCTACGTAGATTAGTTGTCATGGTGATAAACCTGCACAAATAGTGACACTAGCAATGCCAAGTGCATTAGTTATTGTATAACGTCAGGTTAGTTGTTGTACTGGTGGATTTACATTCAAGTAATGGTTGTAGTGAGTTTTCGTTGGTGGACTTTCTTAAGTTGGAGTGTTAGCCTGCCTTGCTAGCTGCAGGCTAAGAAGCTAACATTGCATCTGTAATCATGGAAGCAGCCACTGGTGAAGGCAGCGATGGGGAACAGAGGTGGGGGAGGTGGGGGGGTAGGCCTTAAACAAAACTGCACGTGCTGCCTCTGATATCGCTGATATCGATCGTGTTATGTCCACCTCCTTATTACATCATGTCTGGTTGCTAGGGACGACCAGACGGCTCAGGACGTGACTATCATCGCCAAGGCAACCCCCCCACCCCCAGCCATCCCCTTTACCCTCACCACCCTCTCTCTGTCCACACACACACAGTGTTAAAACATTTAAGCACACTTTAGAGAAAGTGTTGTAGAATAAAAGGTGAAAGTTGAAGAGTGTGAGTGCTGCAGCTGGAACTGCTGCCGGAGTGTGTGTGTTGGTGTGTGTGTGTGTGTGTGTCGGAGTGTGTGTGTGTGTGTGTCGGAGTGTGTGTGTTGGCTGATAGAGGAGAAGACTGGAAGGTTAGTTTTTAATCAATACAACTTGCTGACGCCGGGACTTTTCCAGCTCGCTCTCTCTCCCGCCTGTGCGGGCCGGTGTCTCTCGCCCTCCTGCACTGCAGCTCGTCCGTCTGTCCTGAGAAGACTGAAGACGAAGCTCCAGACTGCTTTACGTCCAGACTGCTGATAAAATTAAATAAAAAAAAGCCCTCTTCTTTTTCAGCTAAAACTAAAAAGATAAAATAAAAAATAATCGTAGCTGAAGTTATGTATCTGACCTAAATGAATGAACAAATGAACGAGTGAATGAATGTAGAGTAGAGCAGAATAGAATAGAGGACAATAGAACAGAACAGAGCAGAATAGAACAGAACAGAACAGAATAGAGTAGAGAAGAATAGAACAGAACAGAATAGAGTAGAATAGAACAGAACAGAATAGAGTAGAATAGAACAGAGCAGAATAGAGTAGAATAGAACAGAGCAGAATAGAATAGAGGAGAATAGAACAGAACAGAATAGAGTAGAATAGAACAGAGCAGAATAGAATAGAGAACAGAATAGAGTAGAATAGAACAGAACAGAATAGAGTACAATAGAACAGAATAGAGTACAATAGAACAAAATAGAAAAGAACATTGTAGAATGGAACTGAATATAATCAAAGAGATTACAATAAAGGAGAATTGAATAGAACAGAACATAGCAGAATAGAATAGAATTGAATAGAATATAATAGATTAGATTAGAAGAAAAGAGAAAAGAATAGATTACTGGCAGGCCAAGACATCAGCAATGTTCTCAGAGAAACGATCTGGAAAAGGTAATAAAAACTGCTTCCAGAGTATTTGGAAATAATTCACAAGTGGAAAACATCCAGGACAGTTGTCTGTCTTTCTGGGAGTGGACATCCCAGTAAGCGGCTGTCTTCCTGAGAGTGGACGTCCCAGTGAGTTTCTGTCTTCCTGGAAGTGGATGTCCCAGTAAATGTCTGTCTTCATGGGAGTGGACATCCCAGTAAGCATCTGTCTTCCTGGGAGTGCACATCCCAGTAAGCGTCTGTCTTCCTGGGAGTGGACATCCCTGTAAGTTTGTGTTGTTCTGGGAGTGGACGGTCCAGTAAGTGTCTGCCATCCTGGGAGTGAATGTCCCAGTCAGTTTTTGTTTCCGGGAAATGGACGTCCCAGTAAATTTCTGTCTTCATGGGAGTGGACATCCCAGTATCCGTCTGTCTTCCTGGGAGTGGGCATCCCAGTAAGCATCTGTCTTCCTGGGAGTGAATGTCCTAGTAAACGTCTGTCTTCCTGGGAGTGGACATCCCAGTAAGTAAACGTCTTTCTTCCTTGGAGTGGACATCCCAGTAAGTAAGTGTCTGTCTTCCGACGAGTGGACTTCCCAGTAAGTTTGTGTCTTCCTGGGAGTCGACGTCCTGGTAAGCGTCTGACTTCCTGGGAGTGGACATCCCAGTAATTTTCTGTCTTCCGGGAAGTGGACGTCCCAGTAAGTAAGTGTCTTCCTGGGAGTGGACATCCCAGTAATTGTCTGTCTTCCGGGGAGTGGTCGTCCCAGTAAGTAAGTGTCTTTCTCCCTTGGGGTGGACATCCCAGTAAGTAAGTGTCTGTCTTCCGATGATTGGACTTTCCAGTAAGTTTGTTTCTTCCTGGGAGTTGATGTCCAAGTAAGTTTCTGTTTCCGGAAAATGGACGCCCTAGTCAGTTTGTGTCTTCCTGGGTGTCGACATCCCAGTAAGTGTCTGTCTTCATGGGAGTGGATGTGCCAGTAAGTAAGTGTCTGTCTTCCGACGAGTGGACTTCCCAGTAAGTTTGTGTCTTCCTAGGAGTTGACGTCCCAGTAAGTTTCTGTTTTCTGGGTAATGGACGTCCTAGTCAGTTTGTGTCTTCCTGGGAGTCGACATGCCAGTAAGTGTCTGTCTTCTTGGAGTTGATGTCCCAGTAAGTAAGTGTCTGTCTTCTTGGAGTTGATGTCCCAGTACGTTTGTGTCTTCCTGGGAGTGGACGTTCTAGTAAGCGTCTGTCTTCCTGGGAGTGGATGTTCCAGTAACTGTCTGTCTTCGTGGGAGTGGACGTCCCAGTACGTTTGTGTCTTCCTTGGGAGTCGATGTCCCAGGCAGTTTGTGTCTTCCTAGGAGTGGACGTGCCAGTAAGTAAGTGTCTGTCTTCTTGGAGTGGACGTCCCAGTAAGTTTGTGTCTTCCTTGGGAGTCGATGTCCCAGGCAGTTTGTGTCTTCCTGGGAGTCGACATCCCAGTAAGTGTCAGTCTTCCGGGGAGTGGACATCCCAGTAAGTAAGTGTCTGTCTTGTGGAGAGTGGACGTCCCAGTAAGTTTCCTGGGAGTGTACATCCCAGCAAGCATCTGTCTTCCTGGGAGTGGACATCAAAGTAATTGTCTGTCTTGCCGGGGAGTGGACATCCCAGTAAATTTCTCTCTTCCTGCAAGTGGACATCCCAGTAAGTGTCTGTCTTCCGGGGAGAGGACATCCCCATAAGTAAGTGTCTGTCTTCCTCGGAGTGGACGTCCCATTAAGTTTTTGTCTTCCTGGGAGTGTATGTCCCAGTAAGTTTGTGTCTTCCGGGGAGTGGACACCCCAGTAAGTAAGTGTCTGTCTTCCTGGTAGTGGATTCCCGAGTAAGTGTCTTGTCTTCCGGGGAGTGATCATCCCAGTAAGTTTGTGTCTTCCTGGGAGTGGATTCCCGAGTAAGTGTCTTGTCTTCCTGGGAGTGGACGTACTAGTAACGGTGTATCTTGATCCTCGTCCAGCTGCTGACTGTTACTACGACGATCAATACTCGAGCTTGTCCGTCCTCTGATGTTCAAGGTGAAACCCTTCTCACCACAGCTACAGCACTGCTGCTGAAATGCTGAGTCAGGACAAGACCACCAAGACAGAGAACTGGGCCTTTGGGCCCAAACAGGGTCTTGAGCAGGTCTTGATCAGATCAGGACTGGGTCAGGAGAAAGACCACCAGAGACGGAGAACTGAGCTGAGTTCTCGACCAGATCTGGACTGTGTCTGCACTGGGTCTAGACTAGGCCTGGACCGGGTCTAGACCAGGTCTGAATTGTGTCTGGACTGGGTCAGGACCGGGTCTGGACTGTGTCTGGACTGGGGGTAGACCGGGTCTGGACCAGATCTGGACCTGGTCTATACCAGGTCTGGACCAGGTGTGGACTGTGTCTGGTCCAGGTTTGGATTGAGTCTAGACTGGGTCTGAAATAGGTTCAGACTGGACAGAGGTCTGGACCGGATCTGCACTGTGTCCAGACTGGAAGTGGTGGTATTAATCTGGTTTTGGACTGTGTTTTGACAGGTCTGGATTAGTTTGAGTTTGTAGGTTTGGGAGATGTTTAGAGGTGGGATGGGTTCAACAGGGTCTGGACACAGTTGGGATGGGTTCAACAGGGTCTGGACACAGTTGGGATGGGTTCAACAGGATCTGGACACAGTTGGGATGGGTTAAACAGGATGTGGACACAGTTGGGATGGGTTCAACAGGATCTGGACACAGTTGGGATGGGTTCAACAGGGTCTGGACACAGTTGGGATGGGTTCAACAGGGTCTGGACACAGTTGGGATGGGTTAAACAGGTCTTGATTAGATTTGAGAGGAGCTGTGATGGGATTTGAGCTGGAACTGGACACTGGTATCAAAGGACTTTGGACAGGGTTTTGAGAGGAACTGGAATGATGTTGAATGCGGTTTGGACTGAAATGGGTAGATGGGTTCAAATAGGATTTCAATGCGGTTTATACTGGGTTTGGACATGATTTGAACAGACTCAACAGGGTTTGAAGAAAGACGTTAGACAACATTCTGAATACTTTGGTCTGGTCTGGATTTGGGCCTGGTGGGGTGTAGAGGAGCCTGGTTGGTTCTGACAGGGTTCTGACTTGGACAAGGTTAGGCTAGTTTTGGCTCTTGGTGTCTCTAACGAGCCTCATGCAAGACGTATTCTCAAAAGGTTCAACTCTCGAAAGCAGACCAGAGTAAACCAGGCCAGAATAAACCAGACTAGAGTTAACAGGACCAGAATAACCCAGACCACAGTAACCGGGACCAGAGTAACCCGTACTAGATTAAACCAAACCAGAGTAATCTTGAACCAGAGTAAACCAAACACGAGTAACCTGGACCAGAGTAACCGAGGCCACAGTAACCTGGACCATTATAAATCGAACCAGAGTAACCCAGACCAGAGTAATCCGGATCAGAGTAACCTGAACCAGAGTAACATGGACCACAGTAATACGGACCCGAGTAACCTGGACCAGAGTAATCCGGACCATAGCAACCCTGACCAGAGTAACCTGAACTAGAGTAATCCGGACCAGAGTAACCTGGACCAGAGTAATCCGGACCAGAATATCCTGGACCAGAGTAACCTGGACCAGAGTAATCCAGACCAGAGTAACCTGGACCAGAGTTACATGAAACAGAGTAATCTGGACCAGAGTAACCTGGACCAAAGTAACCTGAACCAGAGTAATCCAGACCAGAATATCCTGGACCAGAGTAATCCAGACCAGAGTAACCTGGACCAGAGTTACATGGAACAGAGTAATCTGGACCAGGGTAACCTGGACCAGAGTAATCCAGACCAGAGTAACCTGGACCAGAGTTACATGGACCAGAGTAACCTGGACCAGAGTAACCTGGACCAGAGTAATCCAGACCAGAGTAACATGGACCAGAGTTACATGGAACAGAGTAATCTGGACCAGGGTAACCTGGACCAGAGTAATCCAGATCAGAGTAACCTGGACCAGAGTTACATGGAACAGAGTAATCTGGACCAGGGTAACCTGTACCAAAGTAATCCGGACCAGAGTAACCCGGACCAGGGTAACCTGGACCAGAGTAATCCAGACCAGAGTAATCTGGACCAGGGTAACCTGGACTAGAGTAATCCGGACCACAATAACCTGGACCATAGCAAACCGGACCAGAGTAACACACACACACACGTATATATATAATTAAATAGACATATTAAATATATATTTAGTCAAATTTCCTTTTTTTTTAAATAAATACTCTGAGTTTGCCCTGTTTTTTGTACAACTGTTGGAAGTGAGCTGACGGATTCTTCTGTCCACATGAACGTCTGAACCAGAACTATCAACACCAACATTTCTACTTTTCCCAAAAAAGTTTGTAAACAAAACAAAAAGAATCATGTGTATAAGTCTTTATATGTCAGCTGAAACGCTGAATGTGGAACGATGTACTTTCTGTTCTTCATGTCCGCCATCTTTGCTACGCAGCGGAAGAGGCGGAGCCAGGCAGACCCACCTCAGCTCGAAAAATAAAAGAAAGAAGGCTAGAAGGCTATCACAACAGCAACAACGGCTGCAGCTCCAGAAGCTCCTGAAGCTCCTGAAGCTCCAGAAGCTCCAGAAGCTCCTGAAGCTCCTGAAGCTCCAGAAGCTCCTGAAGCTGACAGATGTAAGTTTGTGGTTTTACAATTGAATCATTTCCTGTACTTCTCTGGTTCACTGCTCTCAAGTTCTTGGAGGTTGATGAGCCGAGTCGGCGATTGTGGGCAATTTCTGGTAAGCACAGCTCTGAGAAGGTGTTTTGGACCAACAGTTACCTGCCAAACTGAAGTTTGGACATGAGAACACATCGCTGGTCTGTATCTACACTGGAGAGAGACAGAATGTGTGTGTCTGTGTGTGTGACAGAGTTAATAAATCGACAGTGTGGTTCACTGCAGACCACACACACACACACATTCATGTCTGAATGGTCATCAGAGGACCAGCAGGAGTTTGGGATGAGTTAAGTCAAGGTTGGCCAATCGTTACACTCTTCATAAATCAGCTGGTAAACAGTCCCTGAACCGCACACGCACACACACACACGCACACACACACGCACACACACACGCACACACACACACACACACACACACACACACACGCACACACACGCATATATCTCGTTCATTCAGTCTCTTCAGGTGTTACTAAAAACAGTTGAAGCTCCAGAAGAAAACATAGTAAAAGCCTTTCAGACCTTTTATTTTCATTTATTTATTCTTTTCAAACTGACGGGTTGTTTACTATATGTAGTTTTGTCCTTAAATAACAGTTTCTGCTGTGAAAAAGTCATAAAATCTAAATTTCAGCAAAAGTCACAACTTTTTCAATCATAAAATTTTTACTTTTATTCTGAAATCAGAAACATTTGAAGTAAATCTGCAAACCTCAATGCTGCTGCTTTTAAACTTAAAATTTCAGTTTTGTCATAAAATATTGACTTTTGTAAAATTAACTTTTTGGCATAGAATTTAAAAAGTGTACCTGCATCTTTCAATCTTTAAATAATAATTTTTTATTGTAAAAATAGGAATTTAATACTTTTTGACTTAAAACTTAGAAAATATAAGTCGTGAATCATTTATTATTAACAATGAACTTTTGTTTGTAAAAAAAAAAATGGCAAAATTGCTTTTTAAGATTTTTGTCTTTAAAATCGAAACATAACGTAGCTACGTTTTTATCGTAAATTAACTGCTAACCTAGTTCATTTTCTTATTTTGACATCAGTACTACTGAAACTTTTTTTTTTTTTTCTTTTCTTAATTTTTCAACAGAAATCGATCTCGGCAGGGAGCCTGTCTCCAACATTGGTCGCTGGAGGCCCGGGAGCAGCCGGAGCTCAGGTGTTTTGTTCACCTGTGGTTGCTGAGGGATGTTGAAGCCAGGGTCTCGGGGTCCGACGCTGACGAAGCGTTGGGCTGGAGAGGTGGTGGGCGTGGAGTAGGCTGCAAACACAAACGGCTGGCGGTTAGTGACGGTTAGCGGAGGTTACAGCTTAAACGCTAAAAATGCATTCAAATGTCAGAATTTCTGACTTCCAAGTCAGACGTTTCTACTGAAATGCCCCTCAGGTGGGAATTCCAACTCTTTTCTCGAAGTCTATTTTCATAATAAAAGTCTTATTTCATGATAAAAGTCTTTTCTCATCATAGGAAGTCATTTTTCATAATAAAATTATTTTCATAATAAAAGTCTTTGTCACAATAGGTTTTTTTGGATAATGAAAGTCCTTTTTCGTAGATCTTTTACAGTCCTTTTTAGTGGAATCAGAATATTTTGTTACTTTTAGATTTTTCTTACTGTTATGAATTCATGAAGCTCAAATTTCTCTTTTTTATCATCAGAATTTCTTATTTTCTATTGTGTTACTTTAATTTGCTAATCTAAAAGTCAATTTCTGAGCTAAAATGGTTCATAACTTTCTTTTCTTTATTAATTAATTTCCTCATAACTTTCTCTCAAATGTTAAGTTCATCCTCTGAAATCAGATTCAGTTCTCAATTCCGTTGCAGAAATTAAATGAAAATAAATGAATAAGATCATAAAGTTTGAAGCTTTGATTTGTTTTTCTTCGCATTTCCACAGATCGTCTGAACTCTGGAGTTTTAATAAAGTTTCAATGAAGCTGTTTCATCACACTTCAGATTGAAGAGTAACGATTAAAACCATTAAAACCAGCGGTTTACTCACTGGGGGAGGAGGGGGAGTTGCCCCCTCCCTCAGTGGAGGAGGTGGAGGGCGGCTTGGCGTCAACGGGCAGCGGAACAGGCCGGGCCATCGGGGGAGGCGGTGGGGGGGGGAGCATGGGCGTCGGCAGGAACGGGTTGTGGACCTTTCCCTGGGAGCTGCCGTTGGGCTGGGAGGGGTGTTTGAGAGAAACAACACATGAATGTGAACGAGTGTGTGTGCACTAGTGTGCATGATTGTACGTGCAAGAGTGTGTATGTGAGTGCACGAGAGTGTGTATGTGCACGAGTGTGACAAGGTCTTCTCATAATATGTCATTTTTCATAAAAAAAAGTCTTTTTCATTAAAAAACTTTTTTTTTCATAAATTTTCCAGTTTTTCACAATAAAAGTATCTTTTCAAATAAAAGTCTTGTCATAATAGAAGTATTTTTCAGAACAAGTCTTTTTTTCATTATAAAAGACTTTTTCACAATAAAAGTCTCATTCATAGTAAAAGTCTCATCATAATACAAATATTTTTCATAATAAAAGTCTTTTTCATTATGAACGTCTTTTTCATAATACATGTTGTTTTCATAATAAAAGTCTTGGAATACTATGAGTCTTTTTCATAAGATTTTCTTTATAATAAAAGTCTCTTTTCATAATAAAATTATTTCTTCATAATAAGTCTTCATAATTAAAAGTCTTTTTCATAATTGTCTTTTTTATAATAACCCTTGTTTTCATAATAAACGTCTTTTCTCAGAATAAACGTCTTTTTCCATACCGTTTTTTTTTAACTTTTTTTATTACTTTTTCACAAGTCTCTTTTCAAAATAAAAGTTATTTTCATAATAAGTTTTTATAATAAAAGTCTTTTTCATAATAATTTTTTTCCATAAATAAGGCCTTTGTCATAACAAAAGTCTTTATTAATAAAAGTCTTTTTCATACTAAAAGTATTGTTCATACTAGAAGTCTTTTTTGATGATAAAAGTTTTTTTCTTCTTAATAAAGGTCTTTTCCATGACTCTTCATAATGAATGCAGTTTTCATAATAGAAGTATTTTTCATAACAAAAGTCTTTTTCATCATAATGTTCATGTTTTATGATAAAGATCTTTTTCATAACAAAAGTTTTTTTTCATAATAAAGGTCTTTGTCATCACAAAAGTCTTTTCTCATAATAGAAGTCTTTTTCTGACAGTCTTTTTTGATATATTTATTTATTTGGTAATTTTTTGTTTGAGTCCTCGAAAATGTAACATTAAAATACCATATTTGTCAAACTGTCTCGCTGCGAGTTGTTCCTTTTAAAACTTCCATTTTCTGTCAAAATAAAATACTTGGTTGATTTAAGATTATGGTACTCCATTTCTTTCTAACGTTACCAAGCTCTCTTATTTTGACGGATAACAGAAGTGCTGCACAGTTATTGTGGCCAACTGTTTACTTCTGCCAAAATAAGGCGAATAGCCTTGATTTTGGGTTTTCCTCAATATAATGCAAATAATGGCCCTGGCGGTTATTCAGGTGGGTGTTTACTACGCAAAATGAGTGATGACCTCAAGCGTTTAAAGAACCAGGTGGGTATTTACGATCTAGTGA